>CBMN010047895.1:0-11420 GCA_000582825.1 Hordeum pubiflorum
AGACTCGGAAGCAGAAGGCTCAAACACAGCGTGAAGACAGTGCCAAGGGGTCTGTGGTAAACAGAGGATCCGATATAAAGAGATCCAGTGATGATGCTATAGCTGGATTTCAAGGAAAGAGGCAACCGAGCTTTTCACTTTCAGGAAGTGAATCTAGCTCCGGAAAGTTGCCGCATGGAAATCCCTTACAAGCATCGAATGTAGTGACTGCGCAATATCAGGTTCCAGCACCCCTGGCCCTGGGCATAACTAATGCATCCAATTTTCCTCCAATGTATACACTATACAGTGCAATTGAGGCCACCCGTAAACAATGGACCAGCTGTCCTCCCAGGTTTCTTTTGGTTACCCAACACAACAGGTCAGCTACCAATACTTGAAACGAGCTCTTCATGGGCATTTGGTACTCCGCCTCAGGCTATTTCTTCTTTTGCTGCAAAGCAAGCCGAACGAGCAGGAGCCAAACAAGCTGATGATGGAAAGAAACCTCAAGGTTAGTTCACCTCGTAATACTCTACTTATGTGCAAATAAATAGAGGAAAAGGTCATGTTGCTACGGTACTCTAATAGATATCGTAAAATGACTCCTATATGTGTCTACCTCTCTAAATGACATCTGGATTTGTTAGGTTAGGTAAGAACACTGAGTTGAAATACTTGGTCTGGATATTTCAGTGAAGAGTTTTAGTCTACTGTCCAGTCCCAAATGTCCTTGTTTATTAGTTTCTCCTTCAGTTTGGTATGGCAGAAGCAATCTGGAGGTGTGTAGTTAGCTCATCTAATTCAGAACCACTTTAATTACTGCTTTCCTGTAATCTAGTAAGGTAAAATGAACATAGTTGAAAAGTAATTCCTCATTATGCTTCTTGTGTGCACAGCTATACCTTCTGTTCGTTAATTCTTTTAAAGTTAATTGTTTTCCTTTCTCTTCTTTATGAACTGCAGAGGCTGGCGCGTCCTCCTCTGCCCTTTTGGAGGATGGTAAGGTTGTCGAGAAGGTATTGCCTCTCATGGGCTCGGGCTCTGGTATAAGGCCGGGCATTGCCCCGAACGTCAAATTCGGAGGGTCCGGATCATACCCTGATCTTCCCTGGGTATCCACAACCGGGGCTGGACCTAATGGCAGGACCATATCGGGCGTAACATACAACTTCGGCAGAAATGAAGTGAAGATCGTGTGTGCTTGCCATGGCACACACATGACGCCCGAGGAGTTCACGCGACACGCTAGTGTGGACGCCACGGGCCAGGAGAACAACGCCACCATGTCGGCGTTTCCTGTTGGGAACCAAGCTGCCTCGGCCCAAAACTAACTAATTCAGCGGCCTGCGCGCCGGTTCCAGAGTGTGCTTGCTGCTCCCTTTGTGTCCATATCATCAGTTCAGTATATTGTTACTGTGTTGATTCAGACCCTATTGATATACATTATGTAGAGACATGTGTCATGTTGTAACTTTGGCTCCATTTGTTGTGAACGAAACTGATGTATTTATTATAGCTCCTTATTATGTGTGTTCAGCAGAATAATACATTGACTACAGACAGCAAAATGGTGTGATGGGGCTGCGTTGCCATACTCTGCCATTTGGTAATGAGGCAGCAAGAACGATCACAGCATACGTATGTTTTCTTCTAAGATCTTTCAGTGTAGAATGATTTTGCAACATGGGAACGTATGTATTCCCTCCGTTCCATAATATAAGAGCGTTTTAACACTATACTGTAACATACTCCGTCAGCAAAATTTGCATCAAAATTTGGGACGGAGGGAGGAAGTATTACCTAACATTTTTGAAAGTACAATATGGATGCCAAGTTCATGGTAAACGGCAACATCAAAATTTCACATAATCAAGCGACATCATCTCCCGTGCGCTACAACATTTACATTACGAAGCATACTGATGGTCCAGCGATCTTTGACAGGTTCAGTATCAAAAAATAAAAATAAAAATCAATGCCAGCTCTGCTAGGCAGATAAGCCATCAGCGTTACACAACAGACCCGGCTTCAAATGCTTTAATGGCCTCCACCTGCTAGCCGCGCTGACACTCGAGCTGCTTCGTGTTCTCCAATAGCACCTGTTTCAACATCACAGCACAACCAATCAGCATTCAGGTATCATAACATGGGGAATGAGTGGAGTACAGACAAGTGTCAATTTTTGTCAATGGCAGGACAACAAGTTTGGAGAAAATGTAATTGAGCAAGGGCGGCCGAGAATACAAGAACTAGATAGCAAAGGAAAGGTTCTTAACCTCCCGTATGTAGGTTGCGATCGCTTTGCACCCTTCGGTTGCAAGGTCCATGACAGTCTCAAATGTATCCATTGGTAGTTTCGCATCCATCTGAAAATCATCTTTTAAGCATTAGTGTTGGCTCTGAATCAGTGATGGCGTGCAGCAAACTAAGCACATAAGAAATGTGTGCTGCAGATGAGAGGTGGGCTAGGGAGGCCCTGAAATTTGGAGCAATCAAAGTTTATGATCGTTTTGTAACCTGCAGAAGAGTCACTTTGTCCATCTTTGCAAGAATGCCAACGGTGACATCCGCGCCTCCAGCGCTGTCTTCTATATAATTCAGATCTGAAATAACATATTAAAATGGTTGAGGCTTCTTTGCTTGACATGATTCTTAGCTTTGTCATAGATGTGAGAGCGAAATTTAAGTCCCATACCAAGCAAGGGAGTAGAACAAAGATACCCAGCGCTGCAAGAAGTGACTATGTCTCGCATTGGAATCCCAGCATCTGCAAGTGCTAGTGTTGCAGCATTGATGCATGCAGACCTGGTTCCTGTTATACACAGTCATGATCAAGACAGAAACTAAAGTCATATTTATACCAGTAATGCTACAATCATTTCGAAATAGACAAAAATAACAATATGCCCCAGCAGGACTGGGTAATGGAAACAAGAAAATGCATGCTTATTAAGTAAAATATTTAAACAGTCTCTGGACAAAAAATAGGCTTGTGTTGTGTGCCTTTGGTTTGGCAAGGAAATGAAGTAGGTTCTACAAATAGTTATAGAAGTGCATGTAGATTAGAGACGGATCTGAAAGATTCAAATACAGTGCACTTACCACCATCAGCTTGAAGAACTTGGACAAATATGTCAATCTACAAGACAAACACAGTAAGAATTCAAAGTGGGTCCTGTTTATAATTCAGGATAGAGGTTTCTTGCAGCGCAACTGATTAGATGACTCACCTGTGAGTGTGGCATTAAATGTGTTAATATGCTTGCCTCCATTGTTTGTCGAATAACAAGCGAAATTTCTGTTGATCGCCTGTCACAAAGTTGTAGATTCACCTTATTACCATATAGTTGTGCAGGAAGCGAAATATTAAGTACACTATAACCGAAGCATCGTGTTATTCCCTTTGCATGCTGTGTGTTCAGTTGTTCACCACAAAATACTGAGATGAATCAACTAAGCTATACATTAGCACTATCTGTTTTATTTCACATGAGGAAATTCCTGATTTTCTAGTTTAATTGCATTGCAATAGTTGATCATGTTACAGGCCCAAAAAGCTCTCAAGATGATCCCCTATAGTCATAACAAATCAGACATAATTCAAAACTAACAGTCCCCAATACAGAAAATGATAATGGTATCAGAAATATTTGAAAAAACATAACATGGAGAAAAATAAGCCTGGAAATAACGATACGAAAACCTGTCATGTCGAAAGAATGTACTGATAATAAATGAATCCACTATAGTCAGAAATTAAATTATTTGGTCAGTTCCTCCTCCTTAAGCTGGAACATACCTGTCACCTTTTGGCTTTCTCCTTCGATCCCCAGTGCTAAATTCTGCCATTCTGTACTCACAACGCACCTGCAGACACATTTCTCAGGAGCACATCCTATCAAGAGAGCCTTTAATACTTGATGCGCTTGAACTAATAAACTTACCAAAGCCTCTTTACTGTTTTGTTGCTGACTCCTGTTTTGGATCTGAATGTGTAAAACAAGCAAACATAACATTAGGTTTAAGCTGGATTTGTAAGCCATCCATATTGAGGAATAATAACTGGTATGAAAAAGAAATATCATAGCTACACAAGGAAGAGCAACCCTAGGTCCTGTGGAAAAACTCCCCATGCTCTAGTGGCACTAAAGCAGATCACTAGAGCAACCGCTCTGGTTAGCCCAGTCTCCAACCTTGATGCTGCCTGCTGGTCGCCGATGGCTCCAACAGCAGGGGCTTGATGAGCTGGTGCTTTAATGGAAATGTGGTGTGGCTTGCCCTTTTTAGTTTATTTCAGTAGTTTGCTTTTACTGCTTTCTGAACTTGGCGTGGATGCCTTGTATATGTGGGCTTCTTTTCAATGTAAGGAGCCAGGGAGCTCCTCACTGTTGATCTAAAAATGTTCTACTGGCACCATTCACCCTACCGGTTTCCTAGAACATGTTATTTGCAGTACCAAAATTAAACACCACAAGGATCCCATTATTGAACACCTAGACAAGCTGCGAAGATGTTGTCTTTGGCAAAAGAAATCTGATGATGGAATCAAGGGGAACTCACTTGCGGCATGGGACTTAGTCTGCCGTCCTAAGAACAAAGGCGGCCTGGGTGAATCAACCTCAAAGTGCAGAACCAAGGCTTTTTGCTGAAACAAATGCACAAATTTTACAACAAGACAGAAGTCCCATGGGTGAACTTGATCTGGAATGCCTACTACAATGACAAAATCCCCCATGCCTCTGATCCTTGTGGGTCCTTTTGGTGGAGAGACCTCCTTAATATGTCGGACATTTATAGGGGAGTGACTAGAGTCAATGTGGCTGCTGGCGACACTGATATTTTGGAAAGATCTCTGGTGTGACGAGCTTCTGAATATCTCACACCCCAGGGTGTTCTCCTTTGCCAGGTGTGAGGATATCTCAGTCAGAAAGCTACTGTCATCGGAGTCGCTTGGCCAGGTCTTTCATCTCCCATTGTCTGTCGAGGCCAGAAATGAGGTGAGAGATCTGCAGAGAGAAACTGAAGGTTTACAGCTTCGATCTGACTCCAAAGATGCTTGGTGTTGTATTTGGGGTGGATATGTCTTTAAAGCTGGCAAGTTTTACACACATTGTTTCAGTGAAATGCAAGTGGATGAAGCTTTTCTCTGAATCTGGAAGTTCAAATGCACCATGCAGTGGAAGGTGTTCCTATGGCTGTTGCTTGCCGATCGTCTCAACACCAGGTATATGCTCAAACGAAGGCACTACAGAGTTCAAAATGATGACTGTAGCTGCTTGTTATGTGATGACCCTCGGAGGAAAATCTGTCCCACCTATTTTTTCGATGCCCATTCAGTGTGGCCTGTTGGGCAACCCTGGGCATTATCGGGCCTGACATAGACTGTAGACTGCAAATGATCCATGCTGGTAGAGCTGCTTGGAACAAGCCAATGTTTATGGAGGTGTTTGCGGTGGCCGCTTGGGGGATTTGGAAAGAGCGAAATAATAAATTGTTCAGAGGGAGCCCACCATCGCATGGCTCCTGGTTATCTGGTTTAAGGGAGATTGGCTCATAGGAGAAAGCAGAAGCTAGAACCTTTCATTCTCTCTTTTGTACAATCTTTGTAATCTCATCTAGTAGGCCTAGTTACCCCCCTCTATTTCACCACTGACCCATGCACCCCCACCCCTCTTTCTTTCTGATTTGCAGTTTTGTATGTACTTGTGAGCCCCTCTAACATTTAATTCAAAAGTCAGTGGGAGCCTTTCCCACTGTCATCAAGGTTCAAAACATGACAAGACTGTTGTGCCGTCTCAGTGCTCCATGTCATGTAGTATTCCGAAAATTAACTAGAAAGATCACAATAAATCCGTTCATAGACACTATATCAAACATGCCGTGTGAACTTCAAAAAAGATCCCCCAAACCAACATATATCCGAAAACTAACTAGAAACTTCACAGTAACCGTTCATAGACATCCCATCAAACATTTCGAGTGCTCTTTGAAAAATATCATCCTGAATCCAGAACCTAACAACAAACCCGACGTCAACCCCCGCAAGCATTCCGTCATACATGGCATGGGCAATTCGAAAACCCCTCCCCAATTCAGCTTAACACCGGTAATTAACTAGACATCTCACGCCAAACCCCTAACAGACATTGCATCGAACAGTTGGCGTGCACGAAGTATATGCGAGAAACATTGGACTACCTCTCGGGGCCCGTAGACGGCGGCGATGACCCTTGTGTTGCCCATCTCGAAGAGCGCCGAGCCGTCGGCCCTGGAGACGACGCCGACCTCGCCCTTGAGCTGCCGCATCTGCGGCCGCGAAGAATCAGAGTCAGCCGGGCGTGAACCGGACGAAGGCGAGATAGGGAGGAGAGGAGAGGCGCGTGACCTCATTGGGGCGGCGGCCGTCGACGCGGAAGCCGGTGAGAGGGTTGACGTACTCCATCGCCGGACTGGTTTGCCCTCTACGCTCCTGCTTCTAGCTCCGCGCGGGCGGCGGCGGCGAGGGCTTTGGTGCGGGTTAAGGTCCGAGACCGGGAACGAGATCCCAGCCGAAAACCCAGCTAAACAGAGATGCGGCCCAGAGAGATGCGGCCCAGTTCAGAGAAAGAACACACCACCATCGCCATGATGGGCATATGCGCTTCAGGCGCCCGTTACTGTATATTTTGCAAACGGGCGCCTGACGTCCACCAAGCTGGGCCGGCCCGTGTAGCCCTTTTTCTTTTCTTTTCATAAATTTCGTGAACTTTTTCCAAAATTGGTGAAGTTTTTTTAAAGACGAGGAACATTTTCAAGTTTGTGAACATTTTACAGAATTTGATGAACTTGTTTCAATATCGATGATCTTTTTAAAAAATCAATGAATTTTTAAAGAAAGTTCTACAAAATCAATGAATATTTTCAAATTTGATGACCTTTTTGAAGTTTTACTTTTTTTTAAATAGATGAACCTTTTCTCAAAATCGGGGAACTTTTTCAAAATCGATGATTTGTTTTCAAAATGGATAAACTTTTTCCAGCATTCATGAACGTTTTTCAGAATTGATGAATTCTTTTTCGAATTCAATGATCTTTTTAAAAGCAATAATGAACTTTGTCAATATCGATGAACTTCTAAAAATTTGATGATTTTTTTCTTCAAATTAATGAACTTTTTTCAAGTTTATGTACTTTTTTCAAAATCTGGTAACTTTTTTAATTCTCATTTTTTTCCTTTCTTGCGACTTTTTCCTGGTTTTTGTTCATTTCTTTCTCAAATGTGAACTTGTGCATGGGCCGGTCCACTAGCACCCGTGCGTACGCACCAGGGAGCTTCCCTGACGCCTAAAGCGTCAAATAGGAGCTCCCGCCATGATGACCTTGTGTAACCCTAGTTCCACCGCGGTTGATAGGGCGACCGCCACTACCATTGTTGCATCAGTGCGGGAATGCGGCCGCCCACGTCATAGCAAGAGGGAGAGCGGCTGGCAACGCCATGGCCGCCACCACAGCATGGCTGCAGGCCTGCAGCACACCGTCGAGCTCGCGGGCCGCTGCGAGAGGTGCCAAGTGAGCACCACGATGTTGAACGCAAGTAGTGCGGATGAAGGGCGATAACCTGTAATGCGGTGCAGCTTGCAGTGCTCCTGTCAATATTTTGGAAACAAATCCATAGCAAAATTTGAGAGCATGTCATAGATGTTGTCCATTTGTGAGAACCATTGTAATATAGTGCAGGTGGCAAAGGAGATGAATTAAACTATCAAACTGAATTTTGAGAGCAGATCAATGAAACAATTGTAATATAGTGCAGGAGACAAAAGAGATTAAATAAATTAACTGAAGTGAACTGGTCCACAACACTAAATTAAAAATCATTGTATATAGTGCATCGAACAAAAGAGATCAACTAAACTTGACTAAAATGAACTTTGACCCAAAATAAACACTTGACATTACATAATGGAAATGTTCCAGATGCTTGTTTCTTTAGGATAGATGACTCAAGTTAGAGCATTTGACTTCCAAGAACAGAAGTACATCACCATAACTGAGTAAAAACATCATATGTGATTGGCCCCTGTAAATTAAGTGAAAAAAGCAAGATTTTTTCACATTATCATATCCTGATTTCTAAAGAAATTATATGAGAAATATTAGCAGCTCTTCCTTTTTCATCCTCTTGCGTTGTTTTCCCTCTCCCCGTTCCATTGGGCTGGGCTGGAATGTGCATGTGGGCTGACTGCTTTGCATTTCTGTTTTGCTGGTTTCCGGCTGCTACCATCGGATGCCTAGCCAACGGTGATACGGGAAGTACTTCCCCGGCAATAGTTTTCAGTACGTTTAGAGGATCTCCTTCTTCATGCTTTATAAAGCGATCCTATTTATCTCTCATCTAGGAAGTCAAGCTAAGAATATTTATCGCTTGTCATGTGAGCTTGAATTCTTTATAGAAGGGCCATATTTATCGTGCGGTTTGGGCAAGTCCAGCTAAGAAAAAAAATGCTAGCTTGATTACCGTACAATACCTCTTCAAGCGATTTTTTGGCAAATTTTCAAGCCATTTTCCTTATATATGCATTTTTATACCTGTTTTCCTTTTATGTAATTTCCTTCATTGTTCACGTTTTTACATTTTATTTCTTTTCGATCTTTATTTTTACCTTTTCCTCTTCAAGAAATTTTTTCAATGCAATTAAAAATATATGAACATTTTAAAAAATCACGTTATCAACTTTTTAATAATTGTGTATTTTTAAAATGCAGCGAGGATACACAATAATTGTGCATGATTGTGGTTCTTGATGAAGACACATAAATTGTTTTTACATTTATTTATATTTTGTAAATACACATAAATTTTAGAAATCTCATATTTACCCATTCAAGGTACACAATAATGAAAATAGAATAAATAATTGAAATACACAAAAATTGTGTGCAAATAATTATTATAATTTTTAATTATATTTTTATTTTTTCAAATGGAAGGAGGACTACAGTCTGGAATAAAGAGGAGAAGTAAACAATAATATAAAAAGGTAGAAAACGCATGAGGAAACCACTTAGATTTGAATAATAATAATAAGAAGAAGAGGCATGCTATGTTGTATGGCTTTTAAAAATCACAATTATGCACTAAGCATGGTTCGGTAGGGTGCGTACCTTGTTCAACAATTACCTGTAGGTCTCAGTTTAGAATCTCCTCACGATCAATTATTTTGCTATATTATTTTACTCTCTTATGCTGACCCCGTTCGGTAGGGTGTGCGTGCCTTGTTCAACAATTATTTTGCACTTTCTTAGGCCATCGGTAGGGTGCTTCTACCGCACTCCAATTGCAGTGGCCTCAGCACTTCACGCACACACATATGAGGCAAGACCGTATCTGTTATGTATTAGTGTGTTTGAGGATTGCATTAGAGCATTCTACAAGCACAAGGAGGATTGTGTTACAAGCCAACAAGTAGAAGTACTAAACGTGCAATTTACACTCATGTTGGCTTCCCTCGGTCCCAAGTCCTAATCACGTCCACGACCTGCATCCCAAGTCCCCAACAACCACGACGGCATGCACCGACACGGACAATCGCCGCGATGGAGTTCATCTGCCTATATGACACGGTTGCAACATACGAACTGAACTTCAGTACTGTGCGTGGACCTTCAGGTAACACGTCAAAAAGAATTGATACTACCTATGTCTCAAATTACTTGTCTTACGATTTGTTCTGGATACGGATATCTAAGACTAGTAATTCAGGACGAAGGGAGTATTTGTGTACGTTTTGTTGTCAATAACCTCGACGACTAGTAAATATGTAAATGCATGTGCAGCTAGAGAATCAGGCAAGAGCTTGCAAACTAACATGAATGAGGGAGAATTTGCCACGCGAAGAAAGAAAGCCAACATTCATCTTTCGTGAGTGTAACAAATTTCCCTTGACCATGCCACTCTTCAGTTCAGAATGCATGATAACGATGATTATTGTGATTCATATTTATGTTTACGAGAAATTCAAGCCTGAAGTAGGGATGGCATTTGAAGGGCTTGAGGTTGTGGAGGAGTTTTACAAGTTATTTGCACTTCATGTGGGTTTTGGAGTTCATGTCAGACGACAGAAAAAGTTGAGCAATGAGGTGGTTTGTACCAAGCATTTCATGTACGGTAGGGAAGGATTCAGGACCAAGAGGAGCAATGAGATTAAATATGCATCAAAGAAAATGTGTAAGAATACAACCACACGATGTGGTTACAGATATCTTTGTCAAGTTGTGTGGCGATAGCACCTACAAGATTATACATGTAAAATCACGAAGTAAATACCCCTTACCAAAATAAAATTTATTATTTCATATTTCACTCCATCATGCCATCAGGAATCATCCATCATGTAATATTTTTTAGAGCATGAAAAAAAATCAAATGCCAAAAATAAGATCCATTTTTTTGTCAATACTCCCTCCATCTCGAATTACTTGTCGCATAAATAGATCGAAATGGATGTATCTAGAACTTAAAATACGTTTGTACATCCATTTCGCGATAAGTAATTCGGGACGGAGGGAGTATTATTTTAGCATTTCACCAAGATCATTTTCCCTTTTGGTCTTAAACTTTGCACACACTCTTATATATGTACGTAGGAGCTCCAAACCCAGTTTCATCATTTTATCACAACCCTAGCTTGTACTTCTAGTTCAAGCCACCAAAATGTCATTTATGCCTTTTACTTTCAAAGTAATTATCTAAACTTGCCCAAAACCTCTGAATATTTTTGTAGGGCTCTAGTATAGGCTAGATGACCCCCACAAATATTTCAGCTAAATCCAAAATGTTTTGGTAACCCAAAACATTTCACGTCTACCTACTTCTTTTTTTCTTGGAATATAAAAAGAGAGAATAAAGCAGAGAGAGGAGAGGATTGCCTGGGTCGCCACACCACTTCCAGTCCAACAAATGCCACGGCCCACTCCCCATCAATTTCTTCACCTCTTTGAACTACACCAGTGCCACCCCATCCCTCCCGTAGCTCGAAACAGACGACCATCCAGGCCCCTGAGAGCTCTATAAGAGCAGCGCGAGCCCTAAAGGCAATGCCGCCACAGTCCCCCCTCTTTCTCCCTCTTGTTGCCGCCAGTTAAGAGCTAGCCATGCTTAGCCGTCGCATGGCCCAGAGGAGCTGGAAATTGTGGTATGCTTGAACCGCACCACCTCCTTCCTTCTCTCATGCCAAGGACCAACTCAACCACCACCTCTTTCTCGCGCAAGCATGAGGACTTGAGAGCCCCCGATTGTCCGGAACATCCTCTTCTTCCTCCGCTGCTTCCCCGACCACTTCCGTCCATCTCCGGTCACAAGCTCGTGATACTTGTGATCAGCGTTGGGTTTTCCGCGAAGAGGAGTGGGTGATGCAACACAATATAGATAAGTATTTTCCTCAGTAAGAACCAAGGTT
>CBMN010047988.1:0-12851 GCA_000582825.1 Hordeum pubiflorum
TAAATTGGTAATAAAGACCCAAAAAGTATCCTAGAATGATAATCTATCAGCATGGAACAATCAAAAATTATAGATATGCTGGAGATGTATCAACTATCATCAGTAGCATCATCATCATCATTTTTAGAAGCACGGTACAGATGCAGACGCTCACATACACGCACTCAGTCTTAACCAATGAATGCAGGGGAGCACTCCCTATCTCTATGAGCACCTCCGAATGACTGAGCCGACAGATGTTGAAATTCACGAAGTCATTACAAATGCCTCATAGTTGATGGGGAAGCCATACCGCTGAAACAATAATGCCATAAAACCTTATATAAATCCGGTAAATATACTAGCACCCGTGCCAAAGTTTAGGGCTTGAATCTAGGTGAGATGGTTCCACCACAAGGAACCTAACTATCCAAGTTGTGCTTGGTTCGCATCATCACCATTGACCATCATCAGTCGGATTTTTGTTCTCAAAGCTAAGTAGAAGCTAAATTATCAAAGAAGACACTAGAGGATGAAGTTATTCTACTTATGCAGGTACATGGAACTTCTTACATTTTTACATGACATTACGTCCTTTTGCTCTTACTGACTATGCCTCCAGGGAACCTCTGGATAATTTGAAGTTCCCATTCCTTGCTTTTCCTTCTTTTCTTCATTGTTCTTCTCATTTGTGCTTAATATAGGTGAACAATACACTAGTGTAGAAAAGCCTAACTATGGCGTGGCAAAAAGGGACCTGCTGGCGTGGACACACGACGCCACCAATATGGCGGCATTGTTAAAATTTAGTGGTGGCGTTGGAGACGATGCCAACAGTATTTTGAATACCTGCTGGCGTTCGATAGAGTTGCACGCCGGTACTGTCATATTTAGCTAATAAAAAAATACCAGCTTCACAAAAGATACTAAACATTTCATTTACAAAAGATACCAAACATTTCATTCACAAAAGATACCAAATTCACAAAAGGAAAGTACCAATTACTTCTCACAATGTATATATCGATCTTCTCCTCTCTTGATCGACACTACCTAGCTAGTTTTTCCTAAGGACTTTCTTAAGATCAGGAAGCTTATTCCTATTCGTCTCCCCCTCCTTCATGTAATGCGCCTTCTCCGTTTCAGTTGAGTCCTCTGGGCCTTCAAGACTTGTATCTCCTTATTGATCTCAGTTATCTCGAGGTTCAGCGTCATGATCGGACCTTCGAGACTGAAAATCTTATCNTATACAATAGCATTGTCATCGATAATTTTGTCCTTCTCCTTCATCAGGGAGTCATTCAACTCCTGAAGGGCCTTGAGGGTACTTTCACGTGATGCGGTCAGCTCGTGACTGAGCACGTCCACGTCACCTGAAGACTGCACAATGACAGCTGGCGAAGACGGACCTCCTACGTATGCCTGCCAAGGGTTTCAAATTATGAACAATTAATTAGTGGTTAGATACGTATATATATATATATGTGTGTGTGTGTCTATACACACACACACACACACACACACAGACGGTCTATTCTGGCATTGGGTGCAGAATAACTATTCTGACATCAGTTCGGAACTGCAAGGTTAACGGGAGCGCACTACATCTCTATGAAAGATGCACTGCAATGTCAGCCGGAGAACTTCTTATTTTCTGGCGGCCTGCCTGTGTGTTCTGGTTGTTTCTACTTGTTTCTGGATGCGCCTTGTCCATTATTATGTGTATTTTACCTGTATCCGTATTAAAATCTGCAAACATCGATTGATTTGGCGGACGAGGTTTCCTCTGTTCGTCCGTGTTCGTGTGTGATCCTTTTTTCTTGCGGCGGAATGAGTTTTGTAAGTAGAAATTATTAGATAGTGTTCGTTTAATATCCCCGTTTTGCCTGAATCTGTGTATTATTTTGTACTTAGGTGTCAATTTTGGCGAAATCGATTGCGGGTGTTGTGAGCTTCTTCCGCTCCTGTGTATAGATTTGTTTTTTGATTTTGTGCGTTGGTGTGGTTTGAAACTAGTAATATGTGTCTTTGTTACGTTTTAATCTACCGAATTGCGTCTGTAATCGTTGTATTTTAGGTTAATTTTTGGAAACAAATTATGTTTGTTCATGCGCTTTTGTTTTTCGGGCCATAAGGTCGATTGAAATGCTTGCGGCCTTTTTTGATTGTTGTTATTCCTGCAGTTCTCTCTTTTGTTTTGCAGTGTGCTGCAGGCTTATAAGTAGTGGACTTCAATGGAAGTGCAGTTACCATTACAGTTTGTGTGATTTAAATTTTGTTAAGAAGTGAACGGCATACTTCGCAGTGCAGTGTTGCATAGTTTCGACTACTCGCACTGCAGTGTTACTAGCTAGAGCACTGCAGGTAATTGGTAACTGCAATTCTCCAAGGATCTTGTGAAAATAGTGGTATATTGATGCATATCAGTTCACATACATTAAAAAAGGTACCATTCAAACTTATTGGTGATCATAGATTTGCGTTGTCCGGTAAACATAATTTTAAAAGCATGCAGCATAAGCAAGCATTACAGATGTGCCACAAAGGGCTTGCTTTAACTTGGACAGGCTACAGAGCAAATATCATAAATTTCAGAGACTGTTCTTCCCTGTAGAACATCACTATCACCGCTTCTCCCGCCTCAAGTCCATTCGGGGAGACAAACTCCTTCCAGCCAGCAGATATGTTGAAGCAGCCATCGGAGTCAATGTGGTAGTCAGCTTGCATTTCTTCATACCCATTCTTGTGCACTGTCTCCAAGTTCAGCCTCCCTGATCTAGGAGCAGCAAACCATATTCTGGATGGCAGTTTCTGCAGTTGTCCATGAATTGAAAAAGAATTTGTATGAGTTAGCTCCACATAGTTTGCTACATCTTAGTACAATCTTTATATGCATAAAGTTAAATTTGCTTGGAAATATGGTTAGTACGAATAAAGACAGGTGCAATTTCTGAATCAAAATGTTAACTGACTTTGCTGCTAACTCTGGTAGAATACATGGTATTCTTTTAGGAGTAGCGCACCGCTAGATCGGTTAATTGTTACTACATTTTATCAACAAGAGAACTGCATGGATGCGCGTTGGAACTTCTTTATCGGGTGTTGTGTTCCATCTTCACAGGTTCGGATCTAATTTGTATGTACAGTTAAATGGTTTCTACCGATAGAAAGGTAGATGGAACCAGGTAGTGTTAATTACTGAAGACGCGCAGGCCAAAAACGCAGATCTCGACACTGTTGGTAAGAGTGGAGACGGAAATATACATTTATTTGTTGATTTGCAACCTAAAATGGCGAAGAAGAAATCGTTGAAAGACATACTCATGAATCCTGCAGGTCTGCAGCTGTGAGGCGATGGAGAAATGGGGCCCTGATCCCACGGTTTCCGGTGAGGAGGCACGAGAGCAAGGCGCATCGCTCAGTTTGGGTGAGCTCCAGACCATCAGAGTAGAGGCATGCCTCCGCTATGGGCACCATCCTTGCCAGGCAGCTGCAGGAACAGTCTTCCACGGCGAGCTCAGGTTAATGGCAGGGATCAAGAGGGGGAGTTGGTGGAACCCTAGATCTGTTTTTTGGAGATAAGAAGAAGAGGGGTCTTTTGTGTTTTTGTGGAGCACGAGTGGATGGGTTTTATGTAGGCACTTTTACAGTGTTAAATGCTGTTGTAGGTGGCAGGCGGTAGAAGGGAACTGCATATCAAACCAAAAAGCACTCTCACGTGAACATGCAAATTTCATGTTTGAAAGGTGCAAACTTCATGAGCATTTGAGAACTGCATTCGGAATCAGAATTCCGCATTCGAGAACTGCATTCCAATAGAATCAGCACTGCATTGCCTAAATGGCTCTTCTTGCATTCTTACTTATGCCATTGAATTTGGGAAACCATTGTCAAAACGTTTATGGGCCTTGTTTTTACGAGTAAATGACATTCGGCCCAAATATGCCTGCCGACACTGTAGCTTCTCGGTGCGTTGTGCCTATGCGCCAACATTTAGTCCCACCACGCCCGTGGAGGGCGAGCATTACCTGTTTATAAGCGCAGGCGTGGCACCACTTCCGAACTCCTTGATACAATTGTTTGGCGCTTACACACGGCGCCTGCTTCGGCTCAACGCACCATGACCTAGGGGCCCTTGTGTGCCTGTCCCCCACATGTTGGCTCTAAACGGGTGCGCTCGCGGCTGTGTGGGCGCTTCCTTACTACGAGACTGGCTATGTGGGTGGCTCGCACCAGGGCGGTCAATTTTTTTATTTAGGGCGCAGCTTGTCTTTTCCGTAGATGCTTTAGCGAAAAGAACAGAACTGCTTTTGTCAATCTTCTCCACTGCATTCAGCTTTGGAAGAGAACTACATGACTTGGCTGTGTGGGCTGGTCGCACCAGGGCGGTCACTTTTTTTTTATTTTGTAGAGCGTAGCTTGTCTTTTCTGTACATGCTTTGGAGAATAGAAGAGAACTGCATTTGTCAATCTTCTGCACTGCATTCAGCTTTGGAAGAGAACTGCATGACTTGGCTGTGTGGGTTGGTCGCACCAGGGCGGTCACTTTTTTTATTTTTTAGAGCGTAGCTTGTCTTTTCTGTACATGTTTTGGAGAATAGAAGAGAACTGCATTTGTCAATCTTCTGCACTGCATTCAGCTTTGGAGAATAGAAGAGAACTGCATTTGTCAAGCTTCTGCACTGCATTTGTCATACTTTTTGGCCGGCACCACCTCCATCTTCACTCGTCGTAGTGTCCCCAGGTCCTGGCGCGCTTCTTGGACTTCTCCATCTTTGCGCGACGAAGCCCGTCCTAGGTGAGGGTGATGCGGTTCCATATCTCGTACGCGGCGTAAGCGTCCTTTGCCGCGTACTCGATGTGCTTCTTGGTCAGGGGCATCGTGTCCCAGCGCCTGTGATCTTCGTAGGTCAACTTGTACTTCATGTCGAAGTAGTAGTCGTCGATGAGCAGGCTGGCGACGTCGCCAAGCGAGTCAAAGTAGTTGGTGTTTTCGGGCACCCTCCATTCCTTCTGGATGTCGACAAAGTTGCCGATCTCCAGGCCGACGCGCTCCAGTTTCTCGATGTCCTGGTCGATGAAGAATCCAGCAAAAGTGTACCTTGGGTCGAGGAGGAAGTTGTCGAACGTCGTGTACTTGTTTTCGGCGGCGCTCAGTTGGAAGAGCAGCACCGGTTGGGTCTTGCCGGCGGAGAGCTGGACGAGGGCGGCCTTTTTCTCGTGGGCTGGCTCGTTGGTGTACTGTACTTCAACCCCGATGATCTTCTTCCGTTGGTGCTTGAGGTGCTGCTCGTAGTTCCTGATGGTTTCCAGCACCTTCTGCAAGTCGTTGGTGTGGATGACGTGCAGCTTGGTGTTGCTGTGGGCCACCACCTCCCTGAGTTCCCTGATGAACCCCATTGCCGGGAGCCCTGGAGAAGGTTTTGTTGATTTCTGGTGGAGAGGTATGAGTGGGGAGGGAATTGATGGCAGGGCAATGGTGATCTCTGTTGTTTCTTTGGAGTTCTGTATTTATGGGTTGGATGGTGGAAGGGAGGAACTGCACGATCTCCCCTGACGATGCGGTTGTGGAGATTGCACGATCGATCATGGTGATGCTGTTGTGGAGATAGTGGGTTGTGCTTCGTCAGTGATCGTGCGGTCCTAACTGATGCAACCCCACGGAGCGGTGGTTCGTCCGTGATCTTATATTTTTAATCGTTTTTTTTCAATCAGTTATATCTATTATCCAACCACCCTCCTATCCGCAGACGTGCCTTTGCCTGGTGCAACGGCTCGGAAAGAACGTGATTCAGTGAATGTAATGCATTGTATAGGAAACCAAACTTCTTTGCTCATCAGGTGGTACTGCTCTTGTAATATTAGTGGACTGCATCCTCGTTCGAGGTTTGTGCAATTACACATTTGTGAGCATGGTGTTTTGGATCTGAGGCCATAGTTCATAATGATAATAGTCATCTATTTTGGTGGTGTTTTGTGACGTCCCTGCATTCATGAAGTGAATCACACTAGAGTTATTTAAAGATAGAACTGCAAACTGAAGGTACGGGCACTTCTTTTTGGTTACTACTGCACTTCGTTTCTAGTGGATGTGTCCTGCAAATATTTCAAAACTTCCGTCTCAAGCAGTTTTAGTGTGAACAAACTTTAATTTTTTGGTGGATGAGGGTTACAGGGGGGTTGCCCCCCCCCCCAACATTATTTTAGTGTGATTATTCTTGTTTTTTTACCATCATCATGTGTTGATAAATTTGGAAAGTGATATTGGATATATATATATATATCTATATATATCACAGCGGTCATGATGTTGGGCCTTATTGCGAATAAAGCATAATCGGCCCAGATAAGCCTGCCGGCATCATGGATCGCACTTGGGCCAGGTCTTAATATGTTCGTGCCCTGGGCGAGGTTTCATTGGGGCGGTCATCTTTTTTTTTGATGATTTCGGGCGGCAACGTTTTTTGCATTCTATTCGTATTTTTTTCTTAAGTGAACTGCTTTCACATATAGGACTGTATTGTAGTTGTCATCATTTTGCACTGATTTCCTTTAAAGCGAACTGCATGTTTTTCCTTTAAAATTTGTGTGATGTTTCGCATTTTTTGCATTTTTTGTGTTTCCTGGATATTTTTTAGTGTGATCACCGAGTGTGTTTTGTAGGTAATTCGCATGTGTTGTCTCTTCAGTTTGGAAGTACGTTAGTTTATGAAATTGGAACTACAAGTGTTACCTTTGTGTGTGCAATCAACTGCTTCTTTCGTATAAGTGGACTTCATTTATTTTCGTCTGCACTTTCGGTCTTGGTTCTACTCTGTGTAATTGGGCCGGCTTTTTTGGGCTGGCCCGTTTGTGTGGCCCTTCCTCGATGGCTCGGACACGCGTTCCTCGCACAAGGTTTCCTCCGAGAAAACCCTCTCCCCTTGTCTTCCAGTAACGCTCGGAGTAACTCCCCACCCCTGTCGAAACCGCCGTCCCGTGCAACAACCAGCGTCGCCCGCGGCAACCATCGTTCTCCGTAGCATCCGTCGACGCCCGGATCCCTTTTAGTGGTATGTTTGCTCTAGTTTCGTTCATTCTGCGCCCCCTCTCCACTCTGCCCTGGTCCCCCGCTCTTCCCCGGCACCGCCGAAACCCGTCAGCGCCGTCGTCATCCTGTCCGTTTTGGTCCGGCCCTCATCCCTTTGTTAGCGGTCGTCGCGAATCTAGTTATTAGATTGTTGTAGTGGCTGCAATTTTTGCCGATGCATTTTAATTCTCATCGTTTTGAAGGTTGTACTGGCGGGTGCTCCGTGGGCAGATAAAGTTTTAGCTAGGGTTTTGTCAGATTTTCTCGTTTTGTTGTTGGTGTTCGTCACACTGATCTCGCGCGCTCGTGCAATCACTATGTCTTCGCCAAGGAAAGCAGATGGGGGAGATCAGGGTATGTGGACTGCTTTCTTCCCGATGTTTATTTCCAGTCTTTGTTTATCTAGATTGTATTTGTTCATCTGCAGATTCTGTTTTGATGTTTTAGTTCTGAGCATTGCTGGCATTCTTTGTCATTTGATGTTATATTTTTTATCCACTAGGTAATTTTGATGGCAATGTCCGTAGTGATGCTGCTTTTAATTCATCGGTTCCCTCCGGTGATTTTGATGGTGATAATCAACGTGGATAGGCAATACCTGGAATGAATTCACCAATTGAAACCTCCCCTATTTGTGTGCCCCTCCTACTGGTACGTTCGTTATCTATCATGAATTTCAAGTTTTCCAACTTTTTTTGTGTTTCTGTGTTTAACTTCATTTGTGTTCTCTAAATTGTGGACTCCATTATTTATATATATATATACACTTGCTACTTTTGATGTGAATGATTTGTTTTTTTTGTGTATGCTGCTTACTTGATGTTGTTCAGAGCTCTGTTAGGTTTTCTGTATTTAGTTATTCATTTTTTCCTGGGCACAATCATGTGCTTATTGTATTTTTCAAGAAAATTGTATCCCTTGATTTTATTTTTTGCATACAGCACTGCCTTATATTGATAGGTGAACTGCATTTGTTGCTATGTTCACTACTTTTGATTGACCATACATGACCTTCATTTTTCAACACAGCGTCTGATTTTTCTGCTGGGGTGTCTGGGTTTGAGGAGGCTACTCATTTGATTAAATTTATTTCATAGAGCGTGGCGTTGGTGTGAGTTCTGAACAGGGCTTCAGACATCCTGTCTTGTCCGAAACACAATCACAGACTGTTGATGGAACGGAGCAAGTTACGCAGGAGTGGATGGTCCCGGATCAGCTTCATGAATATAAATTTAAGAGACGTAATAAGAAGTTGACGTTTGAGAAAGATTCAAAATAGTATGAAGAAAAAGAGAAGCTTAAGAGGGCTGCCGATGCTGCGAAGGGTGCCAGATATGGTAAAGGCAAGCAGCAGGTTTGGAGAAGAAGAATCTGAGTTCTGTTGCTGAGCAAGGTGCTACTCCTCGGCGGATTCCTCGTGTTCCTTGCATGGATAAGAACCAAGGTAAGAGAACTGTTGAAACTAGTGGAGATGATTTGAAGCAGAAGCGATCAGATGTCGATGGCGAGGCTGAGTCTGACGACGATGGCTTTGTTCTTGCTGATTTTGTGAGGAATGCCCAGTCTTTTGCCATACAGGAAGATTGTGGTACATCTAAGGGTCCTCGTGTTGATGTTGATGCGGATGGTGATGCGGATGTTGTTCCAAAGGTTTGTTGAATTGCTGCCTTTGTTTCTTCCATTGTCATTCTATTTTCGTCTTTCGTCTCTTTTTTTGCCTAGTTTGTTAATGTGGACTGCATTTTTTATTTTACACAGAAGAAGACGAAAGCTAGTAAGAGTAAGAGAACTGAAGATGACGTGGTTGACGATGATGCTCGATTTAACAAGACTGTACGTTTGTCTCTCCCCAATGTGTGTAAGGCTGTTGATTTACTAAGGGGTCCACACTGTGCTCGTGTGAATGATGTTGGATTTGTTGCTGTTTTTAACTTGACCATAAAGAAGAATGTGTCCCGCATTCTTATGTGCAATCTGATGGGAAAGATTGACCCTGTGACAATGAAAATTGACTTGGGTCCTCACAGGGTTCTTCGAATTAATCGTTCTGCTGTTCACCACATATTTCATTTTCCTATGGGAGCTCACACTGCACCAACACCTGCTAACAGTGGCCATGATGAATCGTTGTCTGTCCTCAAGGATGAGCTCGGTTTTAACCATTCACGTAGTATATGTGTCAAGGACTTGCTTGCACTTTTGAAGGTGTTGGTGTAGAGGGATGACCCTGTGATGATTGATCTTGCTGTCAAGGTTTTCTTCCTGATTCATTATCAGAATTTGCTATGCCCCAGGCCTGCAGTTCATTTGGGCAGGGTTGCTGCCATGGTCGAGAAGATGGATTATTTTGCTATGGCACAGATGGACTTTTGCCAGCTTGTTGTCGATGAGCTGCAATTAGCGGTGGTGAAGTGGCAGTCAGAACGTAGCAAGCAGAATTGTGCTGAGGGCTGTGCCATTGTTCCCCTAATTATTTATCTGGATTCCTTGAACCTTCGCAGAGTTTCAGTGTTGCACACGATGATGCCACGTGCGCCGTACCTTACGAATGAAGCCCTTTTGAAGATATACAGTAAGGATATTCTTGTCAAGGGAAAGATTTATTTGGATGGTTACAGATTTGGGAAGCTGCCAGTTAGTACATCTGTTTGTTAATTGTTTTTTTCTTTTGTAATTGTCCAAGGCTGCATCTTCTTTAATTTAGCAATCGTGATATATCTGGGCCTCCTTGAATTGACATGTGGACTTCTTTGCTTTTTTTTCTTTCATCTTTTTTGTAGTGGAAGGCGTTTGGTGATATTGTCTACGGTTGACCTGTTGCACTTTTAAGTGGCAACTCTGGTGCAGGGCCTAGCAGTCCTACTAGGTTCCATGAGCCTATCTGCAGCCAACTTCCTTTCCGTGATGACCAGACGCTGCCTACTCGGGGTTTCACGGCTGGTCGGAATTTTAGTACTAAAATGTCTTCTGATCAGGCATTTGTTGGCAATAGGAAATACGAGGAGACTGGTGAGCTTCTTCAGAAGTTTATCAAATTAACTGAAGAATTGCCAACCTCTGGTGATCGGTTGAGGACAGTTGTTGGATTTTTTCCTGTTGGCCATGGCCCATGTGAAGAAGAAATTGTGGCTGCCCACAACTTTGATTGTGGTGTGCTTGAAGGCTTGAAGTTTTCAGTGATGAATATTCGGTCTCCGTATTCTCAATTGAAGGATACATAGGATGAAAAGTGCAGTTGGTTTGAGAAGGATGCTAAGAAGATAATCAATGAAATGGACCAAGAGGACACTGGTGCTGACGTTAATACTGTATGCTTTTCCTTTTTTCCTTTTTATTTCATATGTACCTCTTTTGTATATCATGTGCACTGCTTCATAATTTGTAGTTTTCGCCAGTTAATATTTCTTTCTTATTGTGTGCCTATCACATTTTTTGTTGTTGTTGTAGGGTGGAGTGGAAAATTCTGATGACGTTGCATCTCGGGATGATGGCATTGATGGTGTATAAATTCTTATCCCGTAACTCATGTCTCCCGTGTTATGTTTTTCTGTCTTGTTATGTACCTCATACTGTAACGTGTGGACTGCTTGTGAAAAGCTGAAGTTTTGTTTGTCTTTTGTTTGTTGCCATATTATTTTGTGATGTGGTGTACTATGCTGCAGGCTGCTAGAGTTGAAGGTTGTGATGCGCCCCAGAACTCGAGCGAGGGTGTTGATAAAGATGAGCACTTGGCTGATAGGTCATCCCCTGTTGGCGTTGTAACTAATAAGGTACGGTGTAATGAATTTTTGTATTTGTGTATTGTAATCTATATTAGTTTTCCTAGTATAAGAAAGTTTCATGGTGTTCTGTTTACCGAAATGCAATTGTTTACTTAGCTTTTGCGGCCTGCAATCTGTAACATTGGTGAGCTTCGTGTTGTATGTCTGTGGACTGCACTGCTTTTCATAAGTGAGCTACAATGTCTGACATAAGTAAAACTTTGTTCTTTTGTATAAGTGAACTGCATGTTTGTGTGGTAGTGAACTGCGTATTATTGCATAAGTGAGCTGCCTGATGTTGCGTTGATTTTTTCCTAGCTCGTTTATGTTCTGATTAATTTGTCAACTTCTTCGACAGACTGGAGATAAAGATGAAGAAGTGCATGAACCTGTTGACGTTGTTCATGCTGATGTGAACCAGGAGGGTCTTGTTGTTGCTGGTGTTGGTGGTGGTGTTGAGAGCGTAAAGTTATCTGTATCAGCAGCTGGTGGCAGTGCAGAAGCTTCAGTAGCTCAGGAATCTGACCCTCCTGACGCTCTTATCCGGCACGAGGATGTTGACGCTCCTAGGCGGCACGAGGATGTTGACGTTGATGTTCCTAGCCAGCACGAAGATGTTGGTGTTGATATTGAAAAGCCGTAGGAGAATATCGTTCCTGTTGATAGTGTTGCTATTTCTCGTGTTTGTCTAGTCGCAGGAAATGTTCCTGGTGATTTCATTGTGAAGCCTCGTGTAGATGAATCATCTCAGGACGTTGCGGTTCTGCGTACTGTTGAAATTCTCGAGAATGCTATTATTGATGTAGTAGGGAAGTCCAGCGAGGTTGCGGTGTTTTCAAGCCAATCTACTGATGAAACTACTTTGGACGGCTCTGACACTGAAGGCAAGTGTTTTTTTGTTTCGAAAAGTGAACTTCATTTTTTTGTCAGAGGTTATTTAATCACTACGGTAGATACATCGCATGTTTTGTGTTAAGTGAACTTCTTCCTTTGAAATTGTTTGTTAGGTAGTGCAATTCCTTTTTTGGTATAGTGAACTTCATCTTTTTTACTAGTTCTTTTACAAGTTGCCATCTGTATTGAATTTTTTATTCCTGATTAGTGAACTTCATCTTTTGCTTGTTTTGTGTTTTGTATTTGCATTGCAGATGCTGATCTTCCAGTTGTGACACCGTCGAGAATTGATCCAGCTCTTCTCAGAAGATACAATGAGTTGTACAGTGCTGTTACCAGGGCTCGTAAGGACAACAAGAAGAAGTATGATGTTTTAAAAACTTGTGAATTGTTTTGTTACAATATGTGTTTTTAATCACATTATTCATCCTTTATTCATTATTGGTATGTTGGTAGTATCTTATGTTGCAGCTTTTAAAAAAAAATTCAGGCACATGATTGCTTTTGAAGCTAAGCTAGGTGATATTCCAATTGGCGAAGTTGGTCAATCTTTTTGGTTGATGGGGATGCTCACGACCCGCCTTGTAAATTTTGGGGTTCATTGCTGGTTGATAAGTATAAGGGATCTCCGACGATGGTTGTCCCCTACCGTATTTGTGTAAGCATGCAGAACTTTTTTTTGTTGTTTGATTCGTTTTTTTTTTGCATTGGCCTTATTGATTTTCCAAAAAAATTTGGCAGAGAAGCATCTGGAATGGCGGTAGCGTTGGCAGGATGGTGAAATTGATGTTCTCTTCAAGAGCTGAGTAACGTGTTGATGAAAAGGATATGGTTAGTAGTGATTTATGCCGCAAAATCATTCGTTTTGGTGTTGGCTTTCTTGTTTGTTGGTTGTCTGTTTTTGTAAATGATGGATGTGTAAGAGCATAACATATATTTTACCTGCAACAGGTCCTGTTTGCAACATTTGATCCGCCAATCACGAATGATGGTGTTGGACATTATTGTGTAGTTGCCTTGAATTTGAAGGAAAAACGCTTTGAATTTCTTGACTCACTCAATAAACCTGGCAGTTATGAAGCAAACATGATTTATAGGAGGATGGTTAAAAATATCAAGCATACATGGAAAGAAGGTAGCGCTAGTTG
>CBMN010048024.1:0-14457 GCA_000582825.1 Hordeum pubiflorum
ATCTTTCTCCGTCCGTAGAAGAGGGCGATTTCCAAAAAATACCTCGTTCCTGTGAAGCCTTTCCTATCCTCTCAATGACCATCCTCCCCTTCTCCCTGAAGACCCTTGTTCCCCTTTCCTTCTTGTCTGGTGGCGGCGGCAAAGTCTGAGGCAGAGGACCAAAGATGATCATCCTGGTTCGCTGCTTCACCTGCGGTAAGGTAAACACTATTTTGTAGGGCACGGGCCAAAGTGCCCCGATTTGTCCTGATGTTCATGAATTGGAGGTGGGTTTGAGGAAGAACACGAAGAACACGGGGAAGAACACGGAGAAATCACAAGAGAAACACTCAAGAACAAGCCCAATCACACAAGATCCAGAAAGATACATGAACAACAAAGGGAACAAATATACAAGGTAGATTTCATCCCAAATCCAAGAGGAGATGGGGTCTTGATGATCTAGATAGATCCTTCCCTAGATGGGGTCTTGATATCCACTAGGGATTTTCTCCTACGAGGTCTTGATCTCCATAGGAGTAGGGGGTAAGGAGCAAAGCTCTACTAAATCTCTAATATCTTTGCTAACCCTAAAAGAGAGGAGGGGGTCATCTGTATATAGTTCTAGTACAAGTGGGGGCAAATGGGTACATGGGCCTCGGCCCGAGTCATGCGCGCAGGCAAAGGCCGGATGATCCGGGTGGGCACTCGAATGATCCGGGCATCGTCCGGATGATCCGGGTGGACACCCGGATGATCCAGCAGGGTCGTAGCCACAGGTAGCAGCCAGACATTCGGGACGCCGTCCGGACAATCCGGGCATCTTCCGGATGATCCGGGCGGGGTCCCGGATGATCCGGCTTCGAGGAGAGCCCACGGGTATGGTTTGGTTGCCATAGCCGGATCGTCCGGGCTGGGGGCCGGATCATCTGGGCATCGTCCGGATCGTCCGGGTGGAGGTCCGGATGATCCGGGCAAGTGCAGACTTGTCCGTTTTCTCTTCTTCCTTCTTCTCTTCCGTGCTTGGCCTTGGTCCTTTGATTCTCCATGGTCATCTCGGTTGTACCTGAGTATATACAAGGTCTATGCATGAGGTAGCATCCATGTCTCGAGTGGATCAAATGGAAGTTCAACATGGAAAGAAGAAACCTCGTTTCCATTAGCTTGTCTATGTGCTCTTGTCATCGGTCCACTCGAAGGTTTAGGTGACGGAGGCATGTCCATGGGGATGACCGTAGGATGCTCCGCATCATCCCCTCCCCCTTGGGAAAGATCCGCTCTCGAATCGTAAACCTCATCACCATGGAAATGGTAAACGTGGAGGGACTTGTAGTTGGACGAAGGGTATGTCATGGTGCGATCAAAGTACTCCAAGATGTCGCCGGAATGGTATACATGCAAAAAGAGCAAACACAACGGACACTTGGAAATACAATGGTGTCCATCAAGTAAGCATGAGTTCGTCCGACAAAATTGTTTGTGACAAGGCGCATGAAGCTTAGCAAAATGATATAGCATGGCATACAATGCATTCATGTGATCAAGTTCATTGTGCATCAAGGTACAAATTCTACCATTGTGTAGGATGATTTCATAGTGTGACGATTTATCAATAGCATGAACATGGCAATTGGTGCTCAATGTGATTATGTTTTCATGCAATTGATGGTGAGCAATGTGAGCATTAGGTATGAATAGGCCATCAAGGTATATCACAACAAATTTTCTAAGAAAGTGCACAAGCTCATATGTCATGCAAGATATGGAAAGACAAGATGCAACAATGCAATCATAATGTGAGTCAATCCATGAATAAGGTGCAAATTTGTTGTGGATATTGGTGTACCATTATGCGATGTCGTGGAATGAGTGGAGGTCCGATGGTGTTTCCAAAGTAGGCGCATCCACTAAGTCCAAGTGCTCCTCAACTTGATGTCGCGTAGAGCCAAGCTCCCATGTCGCTCCTCCATCCGATAGATGTATCATGTAGACAAGAAGCGGGAGACAATAATGAAAGTATGGCCCATCCAATATGCGTAAGTGAGGATGGCTCAAAGGGAAGGAATTCATCTTATGAATGTGTCCAAAAATGTTGGTGTCGCACATCATGCATGCCTTCGCATGAGCAGGATGTCTCATGATGGTACCGTCTTGTGAATCCTGCAAAATGAAAGAACATGACAAACACTTGGAAAAACAAATGAGGTTAGCGTGAATGCAAAACCTATCATTCGCGTGGTGAGATACCCAACAAGTGTCTTCATCATGCCTATCATAATAAAGGACAAAGAAGTGTGTCATGGTATGGGAACATATGATGTGAGAACAACCAAAGGCATTAAGCTCAATCAAACAAGCATGCTTCACAAGTAATATGTCTAAATCTCCAAGATCAATAGGCATAGAATTGTTGCACTCACTACAGGGTAATATGAGAGATGCAACTATTGGAGACAAGTGACAATGATCAAGATAAACTAAGTGAGAGGCATGAACATATGTGCTATCAACCCAAAGAAACAAGCAATTATGTATCATGGGTGATGCAACAAAGCAAGTGATCATAGTAATCAAGTCATGCAAACTAGTATTTCAAAGATGCAACATACTAGAGGTAATCATGGCAAGCATGTCATGTGTGCCAATAGTGAGCATAAAGAATGCACATGGTATATCAGAAGGATGAAAATAAGATATGAGCATAGTATAATCATTGTATTGGCAAGAAGTCTTATGTAAATAGCAATGAAACATGATGACTCTCCCAACACAAGAAGCAACAATAGTATGGGGCACAAGGAAAGTGTGGCAATCGCAACTAGGATCTCCACCAAGCATGCGAATACACATAGTAGTAGTAGAATGGTGAATCATGTGTAAGTGCAAGCAAGGGTCACAATTGCATGCCAAAAGCATAGCAAGAGGCATAACATGCAAAGTGAACACGATAAAATGGGCATAAAGTGACAAGTGGTATATAGCCCATAGCCGTGTGAGAGCCAAGTAGAAGTAATGTGCGAAGTCCTTGCGCGAGGGAAAGAGTTGGAGAAACATTCCAAGGAATCCCGAATCATCATTGCTCTCAAGAGCTCAGTTCGTCAACTCATGGGATTGTGAAGTTGACGAGTATTCGTGAGTACCTACACAAAACAAGGACAAAGGGAAAATTGTGTGTGTGTGTGGTATATGTACACATCATCCAGTGTGATGTGCACGTGCTTGTGTTAGTTAGCGCAAAATATCCAATGCTCAAATAAATGAGATGCATGATATAGGAACATGTCATCCATCATGAAAGGTTTGTTGTTATGTATGGCATAATGGAGACTCAAAGTGTGCGATGCATCACTAGTAATATCTAGAGCATTGTCATGAATGGTATGCATATGGTGCACACAAGGGATGGAATCATGCGATCTAGAATCATTTTCATGGCATGGCATAGGAGATGAATTGCACAAATGTTGCAAGGGGAGCATAACATATCATCGCAAGAAAGACAAATACCAATAACCATCATCTTGTCATCTATGCCATAATTGCAAATGGGATTGATTTTAATTGGATATGCATAGTTACTACGGTGAGATTGTAATGATGCAATATGGGAAATCTCACTCATAGCATATGACAAGTTTAGCGGATTGTCAAACATGACGTGACCAATAGAATTTTCACATGATATCCTATGGAGCATAGCATCACAACTAATGAATTCGACATGCTCATCATCATATGCATCATAAATGGGTGGCACATCTAAGCATGTAGAAGACATAGTATGTGGTGTATCCATAAGGTGATCAACATCATGAACACAATCAATGTCAAGATAGTCCACTAGTGGGACAAGCGAAGCACCATCGCCTATGTTACCTTTGGAGCTCCACTCATGTGGTGTGGCAGATTAACAGGGTGTAGGGCCACAGATGTGACACATTATACCTATACTAAGCGTAATAGGATACAAGGAAAGGTAACAATAGCGGTTACAAGGACAGGCTATGCATCAGATATAGGAGCTACCGATAAACAGTAATAACAGCAGCAGATAATCTAATGCAAGAAGGAGGAAGAAGGAATGGACGATATAAGTATGATCAAGGGGGTTGCTTGCCTGCAAGCTCTGCTGAGGGGTAAGGGTCTTCAATGGTGTAGCCATACTCCAGGGCAGTGTCGGTCTCGGGGTCTATCGAAAGAATGCCGGAGGGGGGAAGAAATGAGCAACGGGCAAACAAATGCAACATATGCATGATCATGGCATAATGTGATGCAAGGGTGGTCTAATGCATTACTAAGATGTTTTAAATGACTTGGGAAATTATTCGGGAATAATTTCCCAAAGTCATGCACTATTCACCTATTGAAACGTGATCAAATGTTCAATGTTCACTATGTTAGAGACTTCTATCATGCTTGCAAATGACATATTCTGATTCGTCTCATTTTTCTGGTCATTTTTCATATATAAATCATTTCAATCCGAGTTACGGTTTAATTTCTATTGAATATCAAAGTTTTTAGGATTTTCTGGATTTGTTTTAATCACTTAATTCGAATTATCCAAAACAGTAACTACAGGGTGCACCCAGTGAGGTGCACCCGAGTGCACCAGTGAGGCTGACGTGTGGGGCCCGGCTGTCAGATTTTTTCGAATTATCCTTAACATTATCCGGATATAATTTCTGTGGTGGGTCCCATGTGTCATACACAGTGTGCACGGTTTAATTATTTTTGAATCGTTTTATTTACTAAAACCGGAGGGTTTATTAAAAATCGACCGGGGTTAAGCCATTTAAATGAACCGGACCGGCCGAGCCGGCCGGCGTCTAGACGACGGCGACAGAACGCACGGCGGTGACTCCCCGGAGTTGTCCGGAAAAGCGCTACGGGGCATTGTTCGACGCGCGGGTTAGTTCGTTTGAACGCCCGTGTTGTGCTGCGTCGTTTGATGGCGGTGGCCTGGCCGGAGACGGCCGGAGCTGTCGCCGGCCACGAGCTGGGCGGAGGGAGCTTCGGGGGAGCTCGACTTCGAGCATAGGAGGCACGGGAGGAAGCACGGGTTAGCGCAAAAGGCTCCTGGGAGCTCCAGGAGGTCGACAACGAGCTCAGGAGCGAGCTTGGGCCATGGTGGCCATGGCGGCGACAGCTAGCCGCGGCGGCGGGTTCGGATGATGATGGCGACGGCGATGTAGTGAGCTAGAGAGGGGAAGAGAGGGACCACGAGGTCGATCAGCTCACCGCGAATGAGATGAGGGGGTAGGCGAGGCTCGGGGAGGCCATGGCAGAGCAGCACGTCGGCGGCAATGTCGCGGTGGGCGAAAAGGGGATCACGTTGATGTCGAGGTAGGGGAGCTTCCCGAGATGCGTGGCTTGCACTGGACGATGTAGGGGAACGCGGCGGAGCGCCTGGACACGACGAGGCGGCGTGGAGTCGACGGTGGTCCCGTCTATGGCGAGGCGACGGTGATGACCGCGTCGAGTCAGAGAGAGAGGGAGGAGGATGAGCAGGGGGAGGGAAGAGAGGGGGCCAGAGCACGCCAGGAGGTGCGTGGGGGTGATACTTATCCACCCGCCGCCTCGGCGCTGCTCGCTGTCGAGCAGAGAGAGCAGGGGGCCGCGCGCCGAGCACGGGCGTGCTGCCAGCGAGAGGAGGAAGAAAGCCGGGAAAAGGGGAAGCTGTGGTGGGCAGGGCCAGACTCCTGTGCGACTTAAGCCCATAGAAACAGTGCCACGCTGCCGGTTTTTCTTTTCTTTTATTCCTTTCTTTTTCAGCAGCACAAATGAAAATGCTTGGCCACTGTTGCTCATCTGTAAAATATGAGACTTTGTCTATAATTAGTAGACCATATTCTAGAGTCATAATAAAATGATTTTGAATTATTTTGAACTGTGCTTTAATTCCATAGCATTTAAATGGCATTAAGAGTGCCATTTTGGTTACTTTAATTAATGCTAGGGTCTTTTCTGTAATATTGGTGATGTTGTTTTCCTTAACACTTTTATTTATGAATCTCACCCTACTATGTGAACATTTTTTTGCCATAACAGAGCAAGTTCAATTTTGAATTGCATTTGAGTTGGATTTAAGTGGAATTTGAAGTGAGATATGAAATTCAATATTTGTTTAAGCTTCTCCAAAACATGATGACTGGTCATTACAGTAGCTGATCACTGTAGCAACAGTAGAGGATTACTGTAGTTAATTACAGGGGGTGTTACAACCCGCGAGGTGGAACTCGCGCAGACCGCATCTGAGCAGGAGCTGGAGCGCGAACGCTTGTCGACGCTGGAACGCCAGGTGGCGGCCGCCCAGACCTCCTACGACGACCGCCTCGCTAAGGCCAATGCCCAGTTGAAGGAGAGGGAGAAAGCGTACAAGGCCGACGCCGAGAAGAAGTCCAGGGACGAGCGCGCGGCGCTCGCCAAGGATCACGGTGAGAAGCTGATGCTCCAGGAGGCGCGCTTCACCAAGAAACGGAAGGAACTCAACGTCGAGATCTCCCGCCCTAGGAAGCAGCTCGGCGAGGTGGAGGCCGCGAGGCAGCAGGCGCGGGCGGCCAAGGCGGACGCTGAGGGAGAGCTAGACTCCCTCCGGCAGCTCGTGGGCAGTGTCTCCGAGGTCGTCGAGCAGGCTCGGGAAGAGGCAGACCTGGCGCGAGGGCGGCAGCACGAGCGCGCCAAGATGTTCCGATCTCTCATGCAGCACGCGCGTGCTGCCATCTCTCGCTTCACCGACGAGATGGTCACAGACCCTCTTGAGGAGAACGACGCCGGCTACCTGGACTTCTTCACCAAGCTCGTGGCTAGGCTGGAAGAAGGGGCTGACATGGCGGATGAGCGTGTCGAGTATGAGTGCCGCAAGCTCCTAAGCCAGGCGGCGACGTGCGTCTTCAGCAACCTCCTCCGCGCCAAGGCCGATTTCAATTTTGATAGGGTGATGGCCCCCATCCCTGCGGAGCTCCGCGATGGGCTCAGGAAGGAAGTGGAAGACCATGTGGAGGCTCTGGTCCAGCGTTTCGCGCCCATCGACGATGGTTCCGGTGAAGGCGCCGGCGGCGACGATGACGGTGAGGGCACTGGCGACAGCACTTCATCTGCCTAGGCCTCCTGGTCCCTCTTCCTTTTGCATCTATAATGAAGTAGATGTGGCCCCATGGGGGCATGAAGACTTTTGAATCTTGTGCTGGCATTACGTTTTTAAATGCTTGCTGCACTTCTGCTTCCTCGCGAGGTTTGTTTTCCGTTTTTACATGCCTTTGTGCCCTACGTCATCAGGACCCAGCCCTCGAGCATGCTACGACCGTCACTGGTATGCTTAGGATGCGTGCCTAGCAAGTCTAGAGGGTGTAGGGCTCCGCGTGGTGGTAAGGGCTCCCGAGGCATGATGCTCAATGAGCCCCCCTTTGGCGTGCAGGCGGCTAGTGCCAAGGAGGAAAATGTGGCCCTCAATGAGGTTGCGCGGGGGAGAGAGTGCAAGAAACGCAACAAGGGCTCGCGAGGCGTTTCGAACTTAGCTTTTCTGCAGGGCGCGTTCTTGACGTGTCGCGGCCTGCAAGATGCGCCTCACGAGGCGCTCGCCCTTGAGGCCTCCCGCTGACACTTACCAAGGGTTGATGCCGCAACCTGCCTAGCGAGGCAGCACTCGCGAGGCCCCTTGTGGGCCTCCTGAGGGGTGATGCACCGTGTCCTTGTGAATTGTCCCGCGAGGCAGCGCTCGCGAGGCCTCTTCTGCCCTGCGTCCGAGATAGCTAAATGCAAATGGTATCCACAAGTTGTACAGCAATGCGCAATCATGAGGTCGCTCGTGGGTGTCACGTGAGGAGACAAGGTACCAAGGACCTTGGTGAGGTGACGTGCATGGGAGCAGGCCCGCGAGTCAGAGCTCAGTCACTTGGGTTTTGAGGCGTTGCTGGGACTGACCCGATCACAGGCACCGTGTCTAGCCCCCGCTCGCATGAAACGCATGAGGATCGCGAGCGCACACACCTCCTGAGGCGGATTGCCTGCCGAAGACATGTGATACTTAGGAAATAAATTTTTACTGCTGCATGAAGAAATTTCATTACACAACCAAAAAAGATACGCTGCCGTGATAGACACGGAGCAGCTTGAGGATGTAGCGGCCAGACGGTGCCCTCAAGTAATCAGTCCGCCATGCCTGAGCATGGGGCCCCACTGGGTTGTGGGCATACACGCTGCCGTGATGGACACAGAGCAGCTTGAGGATGTAGTGGCCAGGCGGCACCCTCAAGTAATCAGTCCGCATGTCTGAGCATGGGGCCCCACTGGGTTATGGGCGGGAGCTCTCGCGGACTCGTGGCAACGCAAAAAGAGAGGCTCCGGAGCATGTACAGCTCCATTTCATTCGTACCCGTGAGGTCACGGGTAGAAATTGCGGAGGTGTTGGATGTTCCATGTGTTTTGTACCGGAACACACTCCTCCGTCTCCAGCCGTGCTGCGCCAGGCCGGGAAATGTGGACGACCCTGAACGGGCCTTCCCACATGGCCGAGAGCTTGCGGAGTCCTTCCTTGGAGAGGATCCTTCGCAGGACAAGATTGCTAGCTTCAAGGGTACGGGGGCGTATGTTGCGGCTGTTGTAGCGACACAACGCCTGCTGATACCTGGCTGCTCAGAGGGCAGCCTGGCGGCGCGCTTCCTCGAGGAGGAGCAGGTCAGCTTCCCGCAGGCCGTCCTGGCAGGCCTCGTCGAAGGTCAGGACCCACGGGGACCCATGCTTGAGCTTAGTAGGGAGGACCGCTTCTGCCCCGTAGACGAGGAAGAAGGGAGTTTCGCCGGTAGGCTTGGTCGCTGTCATGCGGATCGACCATAGCACGGACTGGACCTCGTCGAGCCAGCCTTTGCCGCAGCCTTCAAGCTTTTTCTTGAAGCTCCTTGTCTTGAGGCCCTTGAGGACCTCGGCGTTGGCACGCTCGGCCTGGCCGTTGCTGCGCGGGTGCGCCACGGAGGCATAGCAGATCTGCATGCCAAGGGTGGCATAGTAGGACTAGAAGAGGCCGCTAGTGAATTGCGAGCCATTGTCGGTGATGATGCGGTTGGGGATGCCAAAGGGGCACACGAGGCCCTTGATGAATTTGATGGCTGATCCTGCTAGGATGGCGCGGACAGGCTCCACTTCAGCTCACTTGGTGAACTTGTCGATGGCGACGTAGAGAAAACGGTAGCCTCCGGCGGCTCGAGGGAAGTGGCCCAAAATGTCCAGCCCCCAGACCGCGAAGGGCCATGAGAGGGGGATGGTCTGGAGCGCTTGCGCCGGCTGGTGGATCTGCTTGGCGTGGAACTGGCAAGCCTCGCAAGACTGGACCAGCTCCATGGCATCTTGAAGCACGGTGGGCCAGTAGAAACCACTGCGGAACACCTTGCCGGCAAGGGTGCGCGATGAGGAATGGTGGCCGCAGTCCCCGCCGTGTATGTCCGCAAGCAGCTCGCGCCCTTGCTCTTCAGAGATGCATCGCAAGGCTACTCCGTTTGGGCGCTGGCGGTAGAGATTGCCATCCTTGAGGCAGTAAGACCCAGCCTGGTGAGCCACGCATTCTGCCTCAGTGTCGACCTCAGGAAGGGTGCCGCTCTCCAAGTACACCTTGAGCTCCGCGAGCCATCTTGCAGCTTGTGGCTCTAGAGCCAACAGCAGGTGAGTGCCTGAAGTTGGGACGCAGTTTGGGGCGCCTGCGGGTGGTGTAGGCGGTAGCTCTTCGCGAGGTGGCTCAGCGCTGGCGACAGACGGCGTCGTAGATGGCCTCAGGAGCCTTTCCTCGAAGATGCCAGGGCGTTGGGGCTCGCGACGGGATGCCCGCTTGGCGATGTCGTCCGCTTCCTTGTTGTCACCGCGAGGGACGTGCTAAAGTTCCATGCCGAGGAAGCGCTTCTCGAGCCTGCGTACCTCCTCAAGGTAAGTTGCCATGTGCTCATCCTTTGGCTTGCAGCGCTTGTTGGAGAAGTTGATGAGGAGCTGTGAATCTCCCTTGATGGTGATGCGCTTGACACCAAGAGCGATGGTGGCCTTGAGGCCGGCGATGAGGCCATCGTATTCAGCGATGTTGTTGGAGACCTTGTCTTCATGCTTGAAGCAGAGCTGTACGGCGTAGTAGAGCTTGTCTCTCATTGGCGAGGTGAGCACGACGCCAGCCCCCGCACCCTGGTGGGAGAACGCACCATCAAAATGAATTGTCCAGCCAGCGGGGGTACTCTCCCCAGGCAGAAGGGATTCTTCCTCGCGGGGCTCCTCCTGATGCGGATCCGTCCATTCCGCCGTGAAGTCGGTCAGGGCCGTGCCCTTGATCGTCCTTGTGGTGAGGAACTCCAGCTCGAAAGACTGCAGCTCTATGTTCCACTCGGCAACGTGGCCGGTGGCGTTGGGGCTGCGTAAGACACTGTTCCAGCGGATATGATGTGACCACCTTGATGGGGTGGCCCCGAAAGTAATGGCGCAGCTTCCTGGAAGCAACGAGGAGTGAGAGAAGAAGCTTCTGCTGCATGGGGTACCGCTCGCGCGCATCCCGCAGCACCGTGCTGACGATGTACACGGGGTGCTCGACGAGGCGCGTCGTGGTAGTGGCACCAGCTTGCTCTTCGAGAGGCTCGCCATTGGGCTCATCAGAGGCCTCTTGAGGGCGGCCCTCGGCAGGCACCGGGACAGGCCCAGCGGGCTCGGGGGCGGCCTCAGCAGGCGCAGGCTCGGCAGGCCCAAACACAGCCTCGGCAGGTGCTGGTGTGGCCGTCTTCTTCTTGACGCGGATTTGCTCTTCCCGCTCCACCATGAGGGCCGCGCTGGCCTTCTGGGGGGTGGCTGCCAAGTACAGGAGCAAGGACTCACGAGGGCGAGGAGCAAGCATGACAGGGGGCTCGTTAAGTACCTCATGAGGCCCTCGAAGGCTACATCAGCTTCAGGAGTCCACTTGAAAGGGCCTGACCTCTTCAAGAGCTTGAAGAACGGCAGGGTCTTCTCGCCAAACTTGGAGATGAAACGCCCAAGCGAGGCCATGCATCCCGCCAGGCGCTGCATTTCCTTGAGGCTCCGGGGAGGTCGCATGTCTTTGATGGCCTTGATCTTCTCAGGGTTGGCCTCGATGCTGCGGTGGGAGACCAGGAAGCCAAGCAGTTTGCCTGAAGGGACTCCAAAGACGCGCTTGGTGGGATTGAGCTTGAGGTTGACCTTGCGTAGGTTGGCGAAGGTTTCTTCGAGGTCCGCGATGAGGGAGCGCGCTGCGTGAATCTTCACGACGATGTCGTCGACGTAGGCCTCTGTGTTCCTTCCCATCTGAGGTCCCAGGCAAATGCGCATCAGCCTCTGGAAGGTGGCTCCCGCGCTCTTCAGGCCCATGGGCACGCAGATGTAACAATACACGCCACAAGGGGTGATGAAGGCCGTCTTCTACTCGTCTTCCACTGCCATCTTGATTTGGTGGTAGCCCGAGAAGGTGTCCAGAAAGCACAACAGCTCGCACCCAGCGGTGGAGTCCACGATCTAGTCGATCTGTGGCAGCAGGAAGGAATCCTTGGGGCAGGCTTTGTTGAGGTTGGTGAAATCAACACACATTCGGTGGCCGCCGTTGTGCTTGGGGACGATGACAGGGTTGGCGACCCACTCAGGGTGGTGCACCTCACGGATGATTCCTGCCTCTTAAAGCTTCTCGACCTCTTGAACTATGATCTCTTGCTTCTCGGGCGCCTGGCGCCATTCTTTTTTCTTCATGGGGCGTGCGTTGGGACACACGGCTAAGTGGTGCTCGATCACCTCCCTCGGTACACCAGACATGTCTGATGCTGTTCAGGCGAACATATCAGCATTTGCCCGGAGGAAGGCGATGACCTCGCCTTCCTATTTGGGGTCAAGGCCATTGCCGATGGAGACGGAGGGCCCTGAGCCGCTGCCGTCCAACGACACCTTCTTCGTCTCGGCGCGCGCCTGAGAGAACAACTGCTTCTTCTTTGTGGGTGCGGCCTCGGCAAGCCCGACGTCATCCTCGTCAGCGGGGTAGGCGGTGGCGGCAGCCTTGTAGGCCTGCTCCAGGGTGCGCAGCGCGTCTTTCTTATCGCAGCGGATGGTGATGGTGCCGCTGTAGCCCGGAAGCTTGACGGCGTTGTAGGCGTGGTGCGTCACCGCCATGAACTTGGCGAGCGCAGGGTAGCCCAAGATGGCATTGTAGGGTAAGCCTATGTGCGCCACGTCAAAGTCGATGAGCTCGGTGCTGTAGTTCTTGTAGGTGCCGACGGTGACGGGAAGGCGCACTTGCCCCAGAGGCAATGTGGAGCCGTCGGTCACACCGGAGAAGGGCCTCGTCGGCATCAAGCGCTCGTAGGGCACCTGAAGAACCTCGAAGGTTTCCACAGAGAGGACGTTGAGGCCTGCGCTGCCGTCGATGAGGGTCTTGGTGATGGTGACGTTGTTGATCGTGGGCGTGCACAGCAGAGGGATGGTGCCCACTGCCTTTGTAGACTTGGGGTGGTCGGCGGAGTCGAAGGAGATGGGGTACTGTGACCACTTGAGGGGCCTGGAGGCCTCCAGTCCCGGGAGGGCGGCGTTTACCTTGCGAGAGAAGTGCTTGAAGTGGCGCTTGGACGGGGGAGCCTGGGCCCCGCCGAGGATGCATGCCACTGCGCGCGGCTCCTGATAGCCCCCAGCGTCCTCGTCAGGGAGGCTGCCGTTGTTCCTATCCCGGCAAGGCGGGGCGGCGTTGGCCTGAGGAGGACTGGCCTACCGAGGCTGGTTCCGCCAGCGCTGCCGAGGGTTGGCCTCGTCGTCGCGGTGATGTCCCCAGCAGCCGCTGCCACGGTCGTTGCCGCCGCCTGTGCCGCGCTCGTTGCGGTCGCCACGCCTCCCTCGGCGGCCCTCGCGAAGCAACTTGAGCTCGTGGCAGTCTTCGGTGATGTGGGAGTGCATGTTGTGGTAGACGCAGAAGGGGCGACCGTCCTTCTTGGCCTCATCGCAGTTGCGCCCACGCTTCCGCTGAGGCTCCGCCACAAGCACGATAGGGCCTTTGCACTTGGGGTCCTTGCTCTTGGGCATGGCGGCGTCATGTGCCGCGTCAGGGTCGTTGTGAGCGAAGAGGCGGCCCTCTTCAGCCTTGGCGCATCTGTCGGCGAGGTCAAACAGCGCAGCCACGGACTCGAGCTCATCATTGATGGAGAGCTTCTCAAGCATCTTGCCGTTCGTGACGCCTGCAGAGAATGCGGCGATGATGGCGGCGTCGGACGCGCGCGGGATCTTATTGTACACTTGGCTGAAGCGCTGGATGTACTTGCGAAGAGTCTCGTCGGGGCACTGGCGCATGGCACGCAGGTCATTAAGCATGAGGGGGCGGTCGTGCGTGCCCCTAAAGTTGGAGATGAACTACCGGCACAGCTCGGACCACGAGGAGATGGAGGCCTCAGGGTGGTTCATCAGCCACGAGCGAGCAGCGTCCTTGAGGGCCATGGGAAACTAGTTCGCCATGACCTTGTCGTCACCTCCCGTGGCCTGGATGCTCACAGTGTAGAGCTGCAAGAACTCCACGGTGTTGGCGGTGCCATCGAAGCGAGGAGGCAGCTCCGGCTTGAACTTCATGGGCCACACCACGTGGTGTAGGTCGCGAGTGAAGGCGAGGCAGCCCCCGCTGTAGGAGACGACGCCGCCGGCAAGGGCGGCGCGGTTCTGACGCCCGGCCGCCGCAACACCCTGGATGGTGTGGTTTTGGCGGTCACGCTGCCTCTCGAGGATCACGCGCATGTCAGGCGGCACGCGCTGGAATATCTGGTAGCTGATGTTGTCATGGTGCGGCGGAGACGAGCCATGGGACGGCTCCGGCGAGCGCGCGGTGCGGCGACTATCGGCGCCATCGTTGGGTGGCGGGGGAGACCCGTCACGTCCTGCCCGCGTGTCACGCGACGGCGGAGGTGACAGGGAGCGGGAAGGAGCCGGGACACCACCGGCCACATTGACCAGCTCGGTGACGGGGCCTAGCCAGGCGTCGTACCCGGCCTCGGTAGGACGGTAGCGCAGCAGCTCCTGCGCCATGACCAGCGCGGCCTGCGGCTCCGGAGGGTCCCGGCGGGCGAGCGAAGACACAGTGGCGGAGCTAGTAGGCGGCTGCTCCAGCTGCACGGATGGGTGGAGGGAGGAAGCCTGCTCCTCCCATGGCGCGGGCTCGGTGGCCGTGCGGGCGCGGCCATGGCGGCCGCGGTCGGCAACGGGCTCGGTGTGACCCATCTCGGCCCTACGCTGGGCGTGCTACTACTGCGCGTCGGCCATGGCGATGTCGGAGCTGGAGGAAAGGAGACGCGCCCCCTACCTGGCGCGCCAAATGTCAGGGGTTCGATTCGAGGTCAGGGGAACCACCAAAACCTGGTTCAAACTTAGGGGGCGCGTCTCATTTCCTGACAGCCGGACGATGCCTTGGAGGGGCTAGAGCTCGAGGAGCGCGACAGAGACACATGAGGCACGACAGGGACACATCGATTTACCCAGGTTCGGGCCACC
>CBMN010048166.1:0-15691 GCA_000582825.1 Hordeum pubiflorum
TGGAAAATGTCTAAACTACCTTAGAAATCAACGGTTAGATGAGGCTTATACTGCTCCTCTCCAATAGCAGTATAAGGTACCGTAAAAATGCTCCTAAAAAAAAACTAGCATACATGAACATATAATGCCTGGTCAGTACATATGTTAGTACTACAAAATAAGTTAATTTTCCTCAGACATGAACCATCCTTGCTCTCGCTGTCACACGCACACTTGCTTGTCTGCACGTGTTTGTCTGGTTGTGCATTTAATTTGGACTACCAGAAGAAGGTAGCAGGAGCTCCACCTGCATCGGGGTTTGGAATGGAGTTTGCACGAGTCCGGTAGTAAATTTCCATGGTCACCGTACACCACCTCCGCTCCGGAATCCCAGTACCTGTTCTACCACTCTAGTCAGCTACCTTAAATTGCCACTATTGCGTTTGCTTGCAGCTCGGGACTAGCTAGATCAATCAGTGTACACATATATCTATCTTGCAATAGATCAACCACTTTCATCCAGAAAATAAGATCAGTCAAGCAATTCAAATCAAACTTCTAAGATGGTAAGTTTGCATCGGGTCTTCATTTCGTCAGTTGCATTTCACCTGGTTCACACTCCCTTTACGTAAAATACTACTACTCGTACAAGCACATTAAAAATGGCACGTCGATCTAATACCATGGCACACGATTCCTTCTCTTTGAAAGTTTGGAAGGATAGGAACGCCAGTGCACAACGGTAAGTAGGAGGAGCCATGGCCAAAAAGATTGGCGACCCCGAGGAGGAAGAAGACCTGCCTGCAGAGCTAGCTGGATAGAGTAGCTGGCTAGGCGCTAGTTGCAGGAAGGAAAGGTTGGATGAAGCAGCGGGGAAAGGTGGCCGGGCAGGGCAGCAGAGTCCCGATGCGATGCGATGCGTTTCAATTCCTTGGCTCCATTCAGGGCCGGGGCTAGCTTGCGATTCGCCGCTAATCCCCAAAACAAAGGTTGAGCAATGAGCATGCATGCACGCACGCACGACTACTACGTGTACGTACGCATGTTGTGGTGGTACCAGATTTTGTTGAAGGGCTAGTAGAGCTAGGTGAAAAGGAAACATACTAGGGGTAATAATTTGCTTAGGGTGTCCCAATCATTGCCGTGCGTGAGATCACACGTTCATCGGCTGCTACTCGCTAGCTCGAGTAAATTAAGGGCTAGCTAGAGTAAACAAGTGAGTAGTACAGTCGATCTTGAGAGGAACATATGGTAGTGTACTCATAAGGGGATGAATTGATGAAGACGACATGAACGTACTACGTACCCTGGTGAGTGCACTCATTTTAAATGACGATATTTCATGCAAATATGGACAGAAATGTAGCGGAGGTTTGAGAAAAACCCGGGAGTGCAGCAGACCCTACAGGTTGTACGTGGCAGTACCTTCGCTGCTCACTGAGAAGTGGGTCCATGCCGAAATGTCACTCTTACAAAAAAGAGTTATGCCAGCGTGGCCTGAACTGTAGGGCGTACCCATATCAACCAGTTGGTACATACTGATGAACAAAGACTACTGCTAACTCGTGAAGATGCTTGAGGGAATTACCGAAGATCCAATGTAGAAAGGAAGTTATACGATGGTGGATGATTTCAAGCGATGGGTCGAGGCCGAGGGTACCTGAAGAGATCCACGGGGCAGAGGGATGAGCAGGAGACAGAGCGTGCAGTGGAAATCTGGCGCGCACTGTTGCTGTTGCCGGGCGCTGGAGCTCGCGCCGCGCCTGGCCGGCCGGGATGGGGGAAGGGGAAAGGGTTTGTTGGGTGCAGGCTGCCTTAATTATTGCACCGCGCGCGGCACGGCTGCCATGGCAGCGCAGCTCGGACCAGAGAGGGGAGGAGGAGGAGGGAGAGGGAGATGGGTTGCAGCTGCCGCGCCGCGGCGCAGGGCAGGGGAATGGATGGCCACGTGCGAGAGCGGCGCGCGGGCGGAGGTGACGAGACGAGACGACTCGGGCCGGGGCGCACGCTCGTGCACACGCGATCGTCCAATCTCCGCTGCATGATGCCCTTTCTGCTCCTCTCTCCTCTGCCGCCCATGCCCCTCGACGCATCTCTCTCTTTCTCTCAGCCGGCTGAGCTAGCTGTAGGGATGCAGTTTGCGGCAGAGTAGGGAGCTAGGTAGCCTACTAGGACGGCAAGCAAAATATTTTACTACTGTGCATTCCATATTTCTACTCGATCCGTTCGTGTTCGTGGCCTGGCCCCGGCCGCCCAAAGCAGCAGGATCATCTTGGCTTTTCCACACAGCTAGCTGTTCCTGACTCCCCGAAAGCACCAATATTATACCATCTATTGTCCATTCACCTGCGCTGCGCACGCACGTACTCTACGTACTCCACTAATAGTTAACTGATGTCTGAGTTCATGTAAACAGGTAGCAGAAGAACGGAGCACGCACCGACACCTGAGACGAGGAGCGTGTAGCAGTTTCGTAATTAGCTAGTAACTACGTAGTAGATCAGATCATAAGCGAGGTTTGTTAGTCGGTGTATACCGTGGGTTTTTGATGAGACTGCGGGCGAGCGAGCGAGCGGAGCATGCATGCATGCGGCAGGAAGGGGGTGAGGGTGGAGGACGAACAATTGAATGCGCGAGGTGAGGCAGGAAGCGAGCGAAGAAATGGATACTGCAAGGGCGCAGCTCCTGTCAAGTTCCGCATTCAAAGCATGTGCAGCAGGCAGGTTTTGGAACTGGGAGAGAGCTAGCTAGCTGCCCGCACGAGCACGGTGGCATGGTGTACGTGCATGCGTGTCTGCCCGTCCAGGTGGAGCAGCGAAAGGGGCCCTCCCTTCCTACGCCAGGAGGAAGGAACTGCGAGTCTCTGCTTGCATGCATTCAGCTTGTACTCCTAATACGCTCTTTATTTACTAGTAGTGCTGGTACTACACAATCTTTAGTGTTGTTTGTAGTGGCTGTACTAATTATTACTCTATTGCCATATATTTGCTCTCGGCAGTGAAGTCATGGGCGCGGGGATATCCTTGGCCTCTGTATCACCTTATCTCGATGTTCTTGGCCTCTGTACTGCACGATGAACACGACGACTCGGAGGTTTTTGCGCTGTGTGTAAACGTTGCAGTTTTTTTCTGTTTTTTGCTCATTCCTTCTTCTGTTACAAACGAACGCAGCCACCAATGGCCCGTAACTTTTTTTATCTCTTGTAATAATTTCAGTCATAAGTATAGAACCTTGAATTTCAAGGCTCGCAACTTAGCAAATCATGCGCTTCATCTAGGTGTTGACCGTCATGCTTGATTAGGCAATGCCGGAGACCTCTATGTCTTTCTTGTAAGACGTATAAACAAAAAGGTTTGCGAGGTTGCCTAAAAAAACGACCCGCGGAAAACACTCGTGGCGAACCTTGGCGATCGTGCCATCCCGCGATCAGTACGTGCGAGCGTGGACTAAATCTCCTACTGAAAACTAGGTAACCAAACTAACTACCTGGCTGAAAAACATCCATTAGTGTGCCAAGGAAAAATAGTTGTGGCAACGAAAATAGGCTGCCATGGCAGCGAAACCAAAAGAGTTGTCATGGCTCCAAAACGGAGCAGGCTAGGTTTAAGTCATCAGTCACTCCCTAAACCTTGTGCGCTTTGTTGATCTCGATCATCCGGATCTTTGCTCGTTGTTCCTGAAGCTTGACTCGTCCAAGCGCCTTAGTGGGCATGTCGGTGAGCTCTTCCTCTGATCCGACGAACTCGGTCTGGATATTCTTGTTCTCCACGCGCTCCCAAATAAAGTGATAGCGGATCTCAATGAGCTTGCAACAGTCATGGAAAACAGGGTTCTTACTCAAGGATATAGCAGACTTGTTGTCGACGTTGAGCATCCCCGCCCTTTGATCTTCATCCATGATATCTCTAAGCAGCTGTGCAAGCCAGATTCCTTGTCACGTTGCCATTGTAGATGACATGTACTCAGATTCACACGACGAGAGAGACGCCACTCTCTATTTCTGTGACTACCAACTAATCAGGTTGTTGCTGAGGAAGAACATGACTCCAGTTGTGCTTCTTTTGTTGTCGATGTTGCCTCCAAGATCGTTGTCGTTGTAGCCGATCAGAGGCGCACTCTGGTGACCATGGGAGTAGCGCACTCCCCGGTGCAAAGTTCCTGCAATGTAGCGCGAGATGTGCTTCACCGCTGCCATGTGTTCAGTTGTGGTCGCTTGCATGAACCTTGACACGTAGCGATAAAGAAGGAGGAGAGGTTCGGCCTCATGTGAACGAGGTAGTGCATCATGCCGACGATGCTCCTGTACTACGTGGCGCCCACAAGCTGCACTAAGCTCACCCTGCTCGGCTTGAAACTCGGCTCCATGGATACATGGCATGGGTTGCACCCTGTCATGCATGCCTTGTCGACGATCTTGGTTGCATACGTGGCTTGGCAGATATCAATGTAGCTGTCGTGCTACCGCACCTCGATCCCCAGGTAGTAGTGGAGCCGCCTCAGTCACTCATCTCGAACAGTGCCGGCATCTCACCCTTGAAGCGCGTGAGTTCTTCCTCATTTGAAGCCAAGCGACAACAAGCATGTGTCGAGCTTGGTGTTCCTTGTGCCTGAGGCCTGCTTTAGGTCGTAGAGACCTTTGTCAAGCCTAAGCACCTTGTCGGCCTCACCAGCCGCGACGAACCCGGGTGGTGGTTCAACGTAAACCTCCTCTTCAAGCTCGTCGTTGCGGAAAACGGACTCCGCGTCCACAGCATGCATGCGCAGCGAGAGCGAGGAGGAGCCATGCGGATTCAAGTCTCGTCGCAGGGGTAAAAACTTCTTGATTTCTCCACAATGATTTGGAGACTCCCAAGCACACCTAACCAATTTAGGAGTCACCACCTTCCAAAAGATAAGAGATGACGTTGTTGATGATGATCCTTGCTCTTGTGCTTCAAAAGATAATCTCCTCAATGCTCAAACTCTCTCACAGATTTTTGGCTTTTGGTAGGAGAGGTTTGGGTGGAAAGCAATGAGGTGACTACAAATCAATGGATCAATGGTTGGAGTGTCCCATTGAAATCAACAGAAGGAATGGGAGATCTCTCTAAAAAATGTGGATATGAGTTGTGTAAGTACATCTAGTGTCACCCCTTGTTGGTTTTGGAGTATTAATGACAAACTTGGTTAAGGGACTAATGTGATTGTGAGTGTACACAGGATAATTCAGAAAGAAGTCCGTGGATATTTGGATTAACTATCGAAGATGACCCCTGAAAATGTCTGAAGACATTGAAGACTTTGGTGTTCTGCAGACTTAGCTTGAAGACATTGGAACGCGAATAATTTGTCTTTTGGTAGTTTCATTTTCTTCTTTATTGAGTCATAGGAACCACCAAACCGTTAAGTGGGTCGAGTCAAACAAAGACAGTATTTGACGTGATGCTCAACCCAAACCTAAGTCTTTGAGCGAAGACATTGGAAATCTCTTCTAAGTGGTTGAGTCAGCTTTGCTTATAGATCAAGTAAAATTGCAGCATTGTGTTTGAAATCTGGTCATTGGGACATGTGCCAATTGGACATTTACACACGATCATTTCGGCATATCATGTTGAGTTGCTATCCCAACTATAAATAGCCACCCCCTTCACAATAAGTTGGTGGATGCTTCGAGTTATTGCATGACACTTTGTTATCTAGAGCAACCCAGCCTCTGAAGCATTTGAGAGAATTCCTGCGAGGAAAACCCCCAAACACGAGAGCACAAAGTGATTAAGCATCAATGAAGACATTATGTTCTAAGTGAACTGAAGACTTATTACACTTGAAGACTATAATCTTCCAGGATGGTTACGCGTCATGTTCTGAGTATCCAAGAGCCGCTTTGGATTGCTAGTGAACGAGTTTGTGAAAGTTTGAGAAGTCTATCTTGAAGACTTACCAGTGATTGGGCGAGGTCTAAGTGACCTTAGCTTAAGTAGAATAAGGTAAAGAATTGCTCTTCTAAGTTAAATCTTAACCTGTCCAACCAAACATACAGTTGCTAGAGCAACTGGAACCGGTTCAACAAATCCTGAGTCTTTGCTGAGCAACTTGTTCTTTCTCTTCCTACTTTACTTTCTATCTTGTGAAGACTTTGCCTGCTCCCATGTTTGAAGACTTGGCATTAAGACTTTTTGCACCATGCTTTTCTTTGTCTTCAGTCTAGCTGTTCTTAATTGTGTATGCTTGTATGTGTGTCCGTCCTACATATATTGTTACCTTGTTTGCATGATATCCCTTGTTCTGATTACTTTGTCTTCTCATTGATTGCATTCTTAGTGTAGTTTTACTTCGGACAACTATTACTTCCACATCTTCGAAGACGGTGCCTCTTTCGAGGACTTCCCTAAAAATCTCCCATTCAACCCCCCTTCTGGTGGATAAGTATCCCTTTAAAGTTGTGTTTGCTTTGAGAGACACTGGTGGCATGGGTGTGTTATATATAGGCAGGACAAAAAATCTGAACATTACACACACTTTTGCACACATCGATGAGACCGACTGAACCCACTCGGTGAGACGATATGTATAAAAGGTGAGAACCTTGGATTGTCCAGTTACACCGAGTGAAACTAATCGGTAGCTCCGAGATGTGATGACCTCGGCACTTTAGCACGCTTCGGTGTCACCGACTAAAACCGTTAGAAAATTCCGAACGAATTACAGAAGATTGGCGTAGTTGCTCCTGTGAGTCCAAATGGACATCTCAGTGATACCGAAACAACTAGGGTTTTAGGACAATGTCTATATCTATTGCCTCGGTGACTTTGATAGAAAATGGTTTGGTGAGTCCGGGTTGAGTTTAGGGTTTGATATAGTGGTAATTTGAAAGCACTTGAGAAATGAACTCATCTTCTCAACATCATCCTCTTTTGATAGTATTGGCATACCTATGGACTCAATGTGCTCTTTCATCACTTAAATATAAAATAAAGAGTCTCGAGGCTTGATCCAACACTTGTCCTTAGCTTTAGAGGGGTTCACCTTCACTTTGTAAGTTGTACCTAAAAGAACCATTCCTAAAATGTACTCAAGGAAATCATTAGTTCAAGGATATTTATGTTGGCATGAATTACCAAAACCACCAAAGGGATTGGATGTGCTTTTAGAGTCTACAATAACCACAAGGCTCAGAGGAATACTCATATGCATGTGTAGAACAATAAATGGTAAGTAGATTCCTAGACTCGTCTCTAAGACTAGCTCAAGTGTTGCATGATGGTTCAGTGTTCTGATCATGGGCATAAGTTAAGTGTGACAAGGATGTCGGTAACTTTGAGGGAAAAATGTTAGAACAACACTTTTGTTGAGCTAACCCAAGTTGTATGTTATACTAGGAGATCCTTTCATCACAAGATTACAACTTATAACACAAAGAAAGTTAAGAAATGCATAACTCCTTAAACCTTGAGAGTATCAAGTCACTTCATACTAGACGGTGCACGTTAGGGTTTGTCAAACGTCAACCGTAATAGGGTGATCATAACGACAACTTACGGGTTTATCACAAACATATGACAAGGGACTAGATAGCTTGAGCACTACAAGAAATATGCTAACTTGTGACCTTCTGTCAGTGACCCGGAAAGAAATGGTCATAAATCTACGACCATTTCGAACCAATTGGCCATAAGCTATTTGGAGGGTCCAACCCCTAGAATATAATGACCATTTTGGTGAGAATGGCCATAAGTTTCTTACACGAAATGGTCGCAAAGTAGACAACACTAGTTTCATGCCTTATTTCTAGCTGATCACGACCAATATATATGGTTATTAGACTTGAGTTGTAATGCAATAGAATGATTAGACAGCCACCTCAACAATCTCGCCTATGTGTCACTGTTTAGGTGTCATTTTTGCTTACATGTCTATATTCAATAGACAGGCGGGACCCATTTGACAGCAGGTGGACACAGACTGACAGGCGAGACCGAGTGCTAAATTCGCTAGTAAAAAAGATGCGTGAGCGTGGACTCGAACCCACAATCGCTGGCTAAATTCGAATGATCACTACCGGTGGGCTAGAGAGGATTGTTGGTTCTGTTTTGAAATATTTCCCTATATCAAATAGAACAATGGTTGTCTTGTATCAAACAACACTCACAGACAAGTGGGACCCATTGGCAGCATCGAACAGAGCCAACACTTAGCAGAAATTCCTAGGTCTTAGGGCGGCGGAGGCCTACAGGTGCGACCGATAGAGGCGATGGTGGAGGTGGCCTACGGGGGTTTTCGGCTGAGGTGGCCTGCGGGGGCATGGGCTGTGGTGGTGCCGACGCCGCGGCCGAGCAAGGGGAACCTCGGCCTCGCCGCTCGGCTCGACGACCGTGACTCGCCGTCGAGCGCCTCACGTAGCCAAGCATGAGGGACCACGACTCGTCGATGCCGCAAGTACACCTCCTGGTATGCACCCCTCCCCCCTCTCCTCTCTCACCGTCTCAGGTTGGATTTCAGTTAGAGATGTTTGGATTTTAGTCATATGTTCAGTAATTGTTAGGAGCTAGCTAGCTTGTTAGGAGTATTTCTACTTGGGATTAATTATGTTGTCAGCAATCAAGAGAGTAGAGCTCAAGTTAGATTGATTCATGCCATGAGTAAATAGAGCTCAAGTTAGGAGTATTTATTTTGTCCGCCAAGTTGTTCTTCCCCCGAAATAGGATATTTTATTCCTAGTTTGGTTTCATTTTCTGCAACTTAAATTCATGCCAATTTCAATGTTGGTTCGATTTACAGTTTGGTTTGTTTCAATGTTGTGGTTAGGCAATTAGCATATATTGTTTTGGATTTTCTAGCTGCCATTACTGCCATCCATTTTCATTAATTAATGTTGATGCACTTAAATTGATTGCTAAGTTGCGACAATTTGATGTCTTTGAAATATGGACTGAAGCTGGATTAGAAAAGGAGTTAGAAGGTTTCCCAAAGAACATATGTTGGGAGTGGATGAATTCATGCAATTTGTTCATGCAAATTTTGCCGAGGATGCTGTGATTATTTGCCCATGCTGCGAATGCTTGAACCATTCAAAAAAAGCTCAAGGAAGAGTGGAAGATCATCTGGTTGTTTATGGGATGGCCAGCACATATGATAGATGGATATATCATGGAGAACCTTTAGATGGACAGTCTCAACATATTGAAGCTGATGCAGATGCCCCTCATATGATGGGTGGTGGTGATGCTGGCATTGATTTTATGGAAAATATTTTGCGAGATAATGATGGTTTGGAGGAAGAGGATGGGAATGAGGATGATAGGATTTCTGGTCTATTGAAGGATCTGCACAATTCTGAAGACCTTGTTGATGGACAGAAGTTGATGTTTACCGAGGTGTTAGAGGAGGCAAAGCGCGCAGCTCATTAAGGGGGTAAATTTTCAAGATTTTCCTTCATCGTGAAGTTACTCCACATCAAGTCTTTCTACCGGATTAGCAATGCTGCATTCAACCCAATACTCTGCCTTTTGACCTTTCAATTCCCTGATAGCTATGTTCACATGTCTTATGATAAAGCATTGAGCATAATCCGCAAGTTGGGGATAGGTTATGTTTCAATACATGTCTGTCCAAATAACTGTGTCTTGTTTCAGAAGGATTATGCCAAGCATGACAACTGCCGAAAATGCAATGCCTCTAGGTGGAAAGATGTTGATGGGAAAACTCAATACCAGAGAAGGTACTGATGCACTTTCCGTTGATACCAAAGCTACATTGGATATTTATCTCTAAGGAATCATTGATGGGGGTACAATGGCACAAGCTAAAGTGGCAACCTGTGGACAATGAGTTGAGCCATCCAGCGGACGAAGAGGCATGGAAAGAATTTGACAGAATACATGTAGATTTTGCCGCAGATCCAAGGAACATAAAACTCGGCATTGCCAAAGATTGCATTAATCCATTTGGGAACATAAGCACGTCTTATAGCATGTGGCCCATTTTTGTGGTGTCGTACAACCTGCCACCATGGGCATGCATGGATCAGTCCAACTTCATTATGGCATTTCTTATCCTGGTCCGAAGTCTTCGGGAAAGGATTTTGATGTCTTTATGGAGCCCCTCGTAGAAGAACTGCTCCATCTTTGGACTATTGTACTTACATGCGATGCCTTGACCCCCAAAGAAATTTTTAATCTACATGTTGCAATCATATGGTGCATCCATGATTTCCTGGCGCTACACACTCAGTCTGGGAGGATCACAGCGGGTTATCAGGCATGCGTGCATTGTGACAAAGACCCTTGCTCGAAGAGAATAAGGAACAAGATTTGCTTTATTGGGCACCGTCGTTTTCTTTCCCGAAACCATCACTGGCAAAGAAGCAAAGATTTTAGTGGTGTGACCGAAACCTATGAAAAGCCAGCGGAATTCACTAAAGAAGAGCTGGAGCAGCAACTTAAAAAGGTGAAAGATGTGAGACCAGGAAAACTTGCAAAGACAAGAAAGCGCGAGGAAGGTCAATGTTGGGACCGGAGGTCTTGTTTGTGGGACTTACCATGTGGGCTGATCTGAAATTAAAGCATAATCTTGATGTAATGGACATTGAGAAAAACATATGCGAGAATCTGCTATGGGCATTCCTAAACATTGAAGGGAGGACAAAGGACACGGTTAGTTCTAGGCTTGATTTGGAAGACATGGGCATAAGAGAAGATTTGCACCTACAACATAACGAAGATGAAAATTCATTTGAAATGTCACGAGCATTGTATACAAAGAGTAAAGAACAAAAGCTTGCATTCTGTGAATTCATAAGAGCGATGAGATTTCCAGATGGTTATGCCGCTAACCTAGCAAAGTGTGTGACTTCTGATGAATTCAAGCTTCAAGGACTGAAAACCCATGACTGTCACATCCTCCTCCAAAGGATTTTACCGGCGGGCCTCCGAGGAATCATACATAAGGATATATATGAAGTGGTTGTGGAGCTGGGAAATTTCTTTAGAGAACTGTGCTGCAAAATACTCAAGTTAAGTGTTATAGAAATACTTTAAAAAGGAATCCCAATTATTCTTTGCAAGCTTGAGAAGATTTTCCTGATGGTCCATTTGGTCATGCATTTACCAAAACAGGCAATGCTTAGAGGCCCTGTGCAATATGGCTGGATGTACCCAATCGAAACAAGGCTGCTTACTTGTAAGCGTTATGTGCGAAACACGGCAAGACCTGAAGGTTCCATTGCTGAAGCATATGTCATTGATGAGTGCTTGACATTTTGCTAGAGATACTTTGTCAATGTGGAAACAAGATGGAACCGACCGGGCAAAAATAGAGAGCGGGGTGATCCGCAAAGTGGTGATGTCTTGCTTTTCAACCATGTTGTGAACTTTCTTGGAGCGTCACAGTACTTGGAGGCTGGTGATGACTATGACAAGATGGTTTGGCATGTACGCAACAATTTCGCTGAGGTTCTACCATATATCGAGTATATTATATCTTGCGCACTCGTTATGTTTTTTCTTGAGTTGGCACGAGCCTAATGTTTTAACTCACTTGTTTTGTTGACATTGCAGGAAATGCAAGGAAGAGTGGAATCAGGAAGATAGCCACATCCATGTTGATAAAAGGGTTGCCAAGGGATTTCCTGAATGGTTTAAGAATCATGTGAGATCTTTAGGCACATGATTTATGTTTTGTGTGTTATTCACCAACTGTTAAATATCATTATTGCTAGATGGTTTATTTGTGCAGATTGGAAAGTTGCACGAGGCGAAGAAGGTTAGTGATGATCTATTTGCATTGGCATGCAGACTGGATAAGAGAGTGAGACTGTGTTCAGCATGTATTGCTGACGATGTCCGGTACCACAACGCTGTCTGCGGAAAAAAAATAAAGTCACAGAATAGTGGAAACGTCACTAAGGGGTCACATGATGGTGCGAACACTGATTTCTATGGGTAGCTGAGAATTATCATTATGTTGCAGTACAACTCTAGCGAAGGCATCCATTGCCTAGTTGACTTATTTCGCTGTGACTGGTTTGATCTTGGTGGCAAGAAGAAGAAAGGAGTATGCCACTTCAAAAGCATCAACACTGCAAGGTGCTGGTATAAGAATGACCCCTTTCTTCTAACAACACAAGCAACAATGGTATTCTATATGCCAGACACTGCTTTGCATGAAAAATGATGAGTTGTGTAAAACTTTGAGCATAGACACTTGTGGTGTGTGACTAGAACTGAAATGGAAAAGGGCCCCGATGGTAGTGGACTAACATACCAGGATGATGACTATACGGAAGTTCCGGTGAAAGAAGATGATGACTCTACATAAGTACCGGTACAAAACAGAGTGCTAAGGTACCTGGAACATGTGCTCGTTGATGCTGCAATTGTTTAAGGCATTAATAAAAAAAGGTGGTAGTGGATGGACATGAAAGTGAGCATGATGAATACAGGATGATCATACTATGCTGCAATATTGTATTGACGATGAGGAAAACAGGACTAGGCATAGAGTTCCTTGTTTTGGTATCTATGACAATGAGTAGCGAATGGACATGAAGGTAAATTTTGTCTGCTTGGTAACCTAATACTATTACTGCATGTTCCTTGTTTTGATTGGTGATCAACCTTCTCTATAGTTTTTGTTGATGTGATCTAGATGTAGTTTTTGTACTACAATTCTCTCCAGGTAGCAAAATGCATGCGACCGATGGTTGTAGTGGTGGACAGCCAGATGGTGAAGATACAATGAAAAATGATGTAATGATCCTTATAGTTCTAGTGATGGAGAGGCAGATGGTGATCCTAATGGATGTATTGATAAGCACTTTTGATTTCCTTTGATGGATGTAGTTATATTCAGTTTTGGTCTCAGTTTTGGTGCCATTTTCTTAGTCTTGGTCTCATTTTTGGTGCCATTCCACGAGCAAAACGATGCGATCCTGATTCAAAATGGTGAATGTTCCAGGACCAAAATGTTGTTTTTTCAGTACTGTTGTAATGCTTAAAGATTGCAAGCCTTATATTCCATGTGGTGTTTTTTTAACTGAATTGAGATGTTGTGAAAGGAATGTGTAATGGGACCGGATAAGCTACAGGGAGTTTCATTATAAATGGCGCCATTCCATGTTTATCTCAAAGTAGACCATATTTTATGGACGGACAGCAAAAATCATGCATTTCTGAGCCTTCTAGCTACCCCCAGCCATTCAGACAACCATCGACTGATTCAGCTGGAACCAGCTAAATTTTGAACCGCGGGTGCTCCATAGCTTGCCCGTTATTTTAACTAAAAATCATTTTTTATCTCAACAGGTAGGCATTTCATCAAAGAATCACCAAGACATTTGCATGATTCAACCCCTAGCCACGAATGGTCATCGCGACAAATCCAACCAGATTTTGAAAACACCACAAAAAATTCAGAAAAAACAAAAAATGTGGAAACTCCACGTCACGTCATGATATGTGAACCAGCAACAAGAAAAAATACTAAACTTGAAATACCGATGTTTTCTTGAGCTATTTCGTATGATTTTAACCGTTATTCTACAAAGTTTACAAAAAAAACTAAAATTTCTGCCTCCAAACCCAAAAAAAGTGTTGAAAATTTCTCACCTAGCACCAAATTTTCCCTCTACTCCTCTCCCACTACCACGCGGGACCCACCACTCCCTCTCCCACTACCATGCGGGATCCTATCCTTCTCCATTCCCCTCCCACAAAATTTCACCTCCTCCCTGCCGCAAAATTTCCTCCCTACAAAATTTCTCCATTCCCCTCCCACCGCAGATGATGAATCCCCTCTCCCCAAAGACGAATGCCCTATCCATCTCCTCTACGATGGCCTCAGGCGACAGGAGAGGGCGAGCGACGACAGTGATAGGAGGGTAGGGGCGAGTGACGACGACGACAAGAGGGCGAGCAACGACAGGAGCGCGATCGACAACGGCCACAGTTGTATCATCTACAACACATCGCCGGTGAGTTCTTCCGGCCGACTCCCTAGTACCTCCTTCTAGCCATGTCCTTCTATGGTTAGCGTTAGGGTTCGGTCGATCTACCTCTGGTTCATGGGGTTAGGGTTAGAGTTTCCTTGTTTTCTTACATGGGGATGGATTCATGGGGATGAAGATAGATCCATGGGGATGGGGATGGTTCCATGGAGATAGGGTTCACCTGTTTGCATCCCTATGGTTTGGTACATCTCCCTTTGGTTCATGGGGTTAGGGTTAGGTTCATGGGGTTCATGTTGCTCCTTGCTTAGGGTTCATGTTGCATGGGGTTAGGGTTCTTGTTTATGTTGCATGCCCATGGGGTTTGATGATGTGGCCGTCCACAATCTCCCTGGTATGATGATGGGTTGATGATGACCTAGATGATGTGTTGATGATGGGTTGCTAGTATTCGATTTCTTGCCCAAGCTATTGTTGGTTGGACTAATGTAGTTATTTATTTTTTGGTGGTTCTGGAGTATTGCATGGATGTATATACACTACATATACATTGCTTATACACTGGTGGTTTAGGATAGTTCCTTTGTATATACACTGATGTTATATACACGACATATAGTTTTGATGTATATACATTATGTGATTTGACTAATGTATATACACTGCATGAAGTTATGTATATACATCAAGTAGGAAGTAGCAATACATTGCATATAGTTCGTGTTGTTTGAATGTTGATTAACATGATTATCCACCTGTAAGGTTTAGTATTTTATCTGCAACTACAATTTTTTATTGAATACGTATGATTACCCTTGTATAAGATGGCTTCTCGTGAACCTGTTTTCTATTGCCATGCTTAGCACCAAAGTATGATAGTATGCATTTTTGGAAGTAACTCCTGCTATGACAGATGAGGAAAACTTAACATCTTTGATTTTTTAGGCTGTTAAAACATTGGTTGTTCATTGTTCATATCTACCGTTGTAACTCCTGCTTGATGTAGTAAAGGTATTACGGGATGCTTAATATCTTTCCTCTGTACATGGATGCTTGTTTAGTGCACTTACATGTTTTCTCAATTAATTTAATTGCATCACTATATTGTTGATCCAGCAAGTTTGCTTCACATGTATTACTATTGATGCATTGCTACACATGTATGTGCATGCTGGTTCAAGTGCTTTCCTTTATTGATACAAGTGTGTGTAACTTATAAGTATGTCATTGAAGCATCATTCTACTTTATCCTTGTTGTATCAGATTCTTGTTTATTATATTTTGCAAGCTATTAGGGTAACCAGATAGAAACGTTCCAACCACCTCGAGATCAGCCATGGCAAGGATGACAAGGTCAAAGATGAGGCAGGCTGCTAGTATATATGAAACTTTCTCCTTGTTGTTATACTGTCAGTTTTATAAAATATGTGTGTTAATGTGCTAAGTGAAATGTATTGTTGTAATCTGAATAAGCAAGCTTAATTGTGCTTGTGTGTTTTTAGTCTTCCTTTCCTGAATAACTAGGATGAAATGATAATAAAATCTGATAGCATATATTTCATTGTTTGTCCATGCATTTACACAATTCACCTAATAGTAATGTTTCCTTTATCATGCAAAGAAGCGCCTCTCTCCGAGTACGAGAAGGTTAGGGCTAGAAATATGATGAGGAACAATTGATATTCTAGTCCCTTGTGTCGGTATACTAAGGTTTGGGCCCATTAGTNNNNCAGACTTGTGCACGGGCAGTCGCAGCCATCCCCGCGGCAAGGCTTGCCGAGGATAATTGTG
>CBMN010048189.1:0-13248 GCA_000582825.1 Hordeum pubiflorum
TCAACCTCTTCTTGCCTAATATACTCAATCAGTTGCCGCCTCCGGACCAAGTGCCTGAAGCCCCTAATGTTCCAGCATAGGAGCTTCATGATGGAACAATGAACGGGATACTAGAGGGCCCCACAGGTGGGGCCGAACTAGCCCGGTCGCCAACGGACCGGGAGCCCTGCTTCGATGGGAGACCACGCCGCCCTTCCTATCCGGGGCGGCAGCGGCCCCATCATTGCTGGATGGGAGACCAGCGCTAGTACCCCTTCCCACCACCCCTTGCTCTGAGGGGTGGAGGTGGGTAGGAGGCCTACCCCGCAGCACCATGCCAATTGTAGGGGCGTCGCAGGCGGTCTCCGGTACATCACGAGGCACCCCCGATACCCCAACCCCGGGCTCTCTATGCCCAGGGTCAATGGTGATCAGGGGAGCTAACGGCGCATCCAGCTCAGGAATAGCGGGGTCACCAGGTCACGCCACAACCCTGGCCCGGGCCTCGGTTAACGCGCCATCCAGCCGTTCCTTGGCACAGATAGCCGAGATCTGTTCAAGGCGGGGTCCCTTTTCACCCCGAAAGACGATGTCACAGTCTGAGGCCACCTCACCCAGGTGACCAAGCGAGAGGGTTCCAAGGATCGAGAAACGGGAAGCAGAAGATGAGGAACATGGGTCGGGGGGCGACGAACATGGGGGAAGGTGACGAGCGGAAGCACGCATGGCCACCTTCTCCGGGATAGTCGGGACCCGACCACCAGACAACATCCTAGATCCAGAGAGGCGCGCGCTTGGTAGGCCGCGCTCCTCGGCAGGGAGAGCAACCGGGAGCCAGGGCCAACCCCGAGAGAGGTGATGTCGACCGGGCTAGCCCTATCCCCGATGGAGGAGGGGTCATGGAGAACACCGCCGAAGACCCCAAGGCTGAGGCAGGAGGGTCCCAGGCGAGCGAGTGTAGCAGACCATGCCAGGAGACCGAGGAGAAGACGGAGGGCAGACGTCAAGCCCATGGCTCCTGCCACCAGCCTCCATCTCAGACGAGTCCATAGGCGGGGTAGGCGCCGCCGGTGCCGGAGGTCTAGCAGAACTCGGTGGGGCGGCATGGCCATGAGGGGATCCACCCTCCTCCTCCGAGCGGTCGGGACTGTCCTCAGAGTGGTCACCCGCCCCGTCTGGCCTCGCCTCCGTCGAGGAAGGCGGAGGGGGGGTGGGCCATCCGCCATCCTTGCCTCCAGGTCGTCCAGGTCTAGCTCGTAGGTGAGTCGGACCCCCTGGTCCTCCCGAAGTAGAAGGTCAGGGAAATGCCCTCAACCTCAGCGGAAGACTGGCACAGGATCTCAACACGTGTCGGGCCGTCCCCGCCAGAGAGTCCACGTCGACAGTCAGGAGCTTGCCAACCGGCTCGGAGACCGCCTAGAGGATATGTTCCCGCTTGCCCCCCTCCGGGAGCCCGTAGATGTAGATCCACACCCGCTCAAGTGGTGGCACCGGATCGGGGATCTCCTCGGCCTTCGCGATGGAAATCAGGAACTTGTTGATGGGGCACTTAACGACATCCCTGGTGCACACGTTGAGCATCTCCGCCAACAGGAAGGGGACAGAGAAGACCAAAGGGGCCGTCTCCGAGACCACCCACGAGGAGCTGCCACTGTAGTCATCGATGTAGGCCGAGAGTTTGTCGCGGATGACCTCCGGAGTGACGAGCACAGATGGTGGGGGCTCCTGCCCCGGGACGATGGTGATCGTGGCGAGGTGAGGTCGAGCTGGCGGTTCATCCAGGATGGCGTCCACGAAGTAGAACCCGCCCTCCCACGGCATCCCATAGCCGAGGTAGGCAAGCATGGATGGACACCGGGGAGGGGCCTCGCACTCGGACCGGAAGTGACCGGCGCAGCCGCAGTTGAAGCACATGTTCATCTTCCGTGCCCGGGGACGACCAGCCCGAGACTCGGTAGGAACCGGCACCTCCGACTCCGGAGTCCTCCCAGGTGATGGACCGTCCCAGCCACCGACGCGTCGTAAGCCGGAGGGCCATGGACCAGAGGACCACCCAAGCCACCCGACCGCTTCTTCTTGTTCTTCTTCTTCCGAGCCAATGGGACCTCATGGCCGGCGGGCTCCGACGATCGACGTGGCGGTGCTATGGAACCCGCCGCCTCGTATGGCCGGAGTGCAGAGGAGCCATTGGGAGACCTTGTATCTCCCCGGTGCCACTCGGGGACATAGCCCCGGTCGGCCGGCGACTCGTGCCAATCGCGACCACCAGCATCCTCGGACCGTCGGGAAGCGGCGCGTGAACCCTCCCCTGTTCCCAGCCAGAGCGGCCATTGGAGGGACGGGATGACGGAGCCACCGCCGAGTGACCCGAGAGCTCGGACCGAAGGTCGGCCTCGCGGCGAAGGCCTTCGTCGCGTGCGCGAGCCTCATCCTCCCTCCTGCGCGCCCCCGCAGAACCGGGCAGAGGCAGCCGGGGGTCTCGGCCGTCATCCCTAGCCCGCTCGGAAGGGCGAGACGAGGGACGCAGCTCCCCGCCGCCAGGAGACTCCACCTCGCGAGCCGGTGGCGGCCGGTAGGGGCTGGTGGCGGGAGCAGCAGGGGGCCGGCGGCCGGTGCTCCAGTCCTCGCGCGGGCCAATGCGGCGGTCGTCGGAGCCACGCCGGGCGCCCGCCAAGGCGGGGAGAGCGGGGCCGCGCGGGTGACGGGAGGTCGCCGACTGGTCCAGCGGCCGCTTTGGCCAAAAACCTTGGTCGCCGGGGAGTTGGGACGACATGAGGACGTCGACGTAGGAGCGCCTGGGAGAGGAAGGCCGCCGGAGGGAAGGGGGAGGTGGGGGCACCGCGGGTGGAGGGGGAGGCGCGGCGCAGCGGGAGTCAGGTGAGGAGCGAGACGAATCGATCGAGCCCCGACCCCAAACCTAGCCACGTCGGCCCTAGAGGCCGGAACGCCCTCCTGTGGACTGCCGCCGCGTCGGATCCACCTCCAGCGGGCCGGATCGGCCGGGGCCAAGGCCCAATCACGGTTCGCCCGCGCCAGGGTCAACTGGGCCCCAGGCGACAATGTGGGCCGACCCCCCTTTGCCCTCAGCCATCCGTAGGCGATGGGCCGGGCCATGGGGCCACCGAGCAAAGCCGCCCTAGCCGGCCCAGTCCACAGGGAGGGAGAGTCCCCTCCACCACGAACCGAGCCAGCCGCCGGCGGCGGCGGGATGGGAGAGGTGGGAGTCGCCGGGCCACCGCTGCCACCGACGAGAGCCAGCAGCGGGGGAGCCAGAGGAGGGCGGGGTGACGCCTGCCCCCCGGAGGCCGCCGCGGACCGGCCACCGCGCCAAGGGCGGCAAGCCGGGCAGCCCGGGGAAGCAGGGTAGCAGCGGTCACCGGAGCACCGGGACCCGACCGGGGGCAGCGCCGGCGGACAACAGAGCGAGCGGCGGCGAGGAAAAGGCCGAATTGCGGTGGCGCTAGGGCCACCGGCCGCTCCACCCGCCCCCCGGCTCCGAGCCGTCATCGTCCTCCGCCACATCGGCCCAGCGGAAGGGGGCCGGCCGCACCACTAGGGTCGGCGCCGGCTTGGGCGGGGCGACCTCCGCGAGCACGCCAGCCATTCCCGGCGCGCCGGCGGCGGCGCTAGCGACGGTGGTCAATGCGCCGGCGGGGCGACCGGGGTGAGTTCAAATCGCCAGCGCCTCCACATGATACTGAAAATGTTGATCTATAGTCACATCCTTGGTTTATCTTGAACTTGGTTTTGTGGATATATTTGTGAATCCTTGTTGGTTTGGAAGTTAGGACATCGAAAATGAAAGTGAACTAATGTTGTCTCTACTTTAGAAGGGTCTCGTCTTCCTTTGATACCTCAATTCCTTGACTTCTATGGTGCTAATATTTCTAATGGTAAATTCTCTTAGTTATGTATGATAGAACGTGTTCACCCTCTATTTGTGAACATAACTCAAATAGTTATTTTCTTAGAAATTGTGTAGAATTTAAGGGTTTAGTGTGCAAAATGTCCGATCAATTTCTTGAGGTATATATTTGATACAATTGTGTTTAGCCACTAGAATTTTTGTGGCCCCGTTGCAATGCAAGGGCACTCACCTAGTCGATAAATAAAAAGCGAACCCACCATCAGAAAAATTGTAACCCGTACCCAACCAACGTATACCCTCCCAGCCCCCGAATTACACGAGTCACCCCCTGATAAAATCGTCCAGAGGCCAAAAATGATCCCTACGGAGGATTGATTCTTAATTAGAAGGGTTGGACGCACTTTGCTACGCCGTTGGTGTTGTTGGGTTTCTTAAAAAAATCATTATGTTTCAAAATGTAAAATATATTTGAAAAAAATCAAACCTTTTACCAAAATCGGTCATATTAAATCAGTATTTTTAGATTCATCATGGAATGAATTTTCATACTTATTTTGCTTAATATTGTGGATGTCGATATTTTTGCTGTGAACTTGGTCAAAGTTAAATAAATTTGACTTTCCAAAAAACTAATATCCCTTGTATTTTGAAACTGATGGAATATTCCGTTTGACGGGTGAGGGAGATGATAGAGTGTGTTTTACTTTTATCTCTAATGCGGTGATTTGGCGGGCCTCTCGTGATGTGATTGTGTGTTCTTTGCTAACCAACCTATATTTATGTAGGGAAATTTTTATGTCAGTGATTGCAGGTACTATATTGGTGCTACAATATTATATGATGGCGCTTCGTGTTTCTTTGTGGCGGGACGGTGTGCATTATTGATGTTTTTCTAGGGCGGTTGGTGCTGATTGATTTGAAAAATTGTTGGGTCGGTCAAAATCTTAAACCAAATCCAAAATTGAATATTTCAATTGAATGAAAATAACTTCAAAGTTAGGACAAGGTCAAAAGAATTGAATGGGAGAGCTTGAGAAATTGTTGACAAGGTCAAAATCAAAGACCCAATTCTAAATTGAATACTTCAATTAATTGTGAAGAATTTAAATTTGAATAGTGTATAGTATAAAAAGAATTGAATGAGAGAGCTTTAAGAAATTGTTGACCGGTCAAAATCGGGTGACCCAATTTTAATTGGAGACCCCAATTGATTGTGGGCTCTTTAAAACTAGGGAGTTTAGTATTATAGAGGATTATTATTAGGTAAATTTTTGTAAAAATTACCAGAAAAAAGTTATAAAAATGATAAAATAAATTCGTCGAAAAAGAACCTTTTTCTCCAGCAACTTAAAAGAACTGGGCTTAAGAAGCCTTTCACACGGGCTGTATCGGCCTGCGCAAAGAGCCCACACTCCATGAAGAGCCCAGATATCTAGGGTTCCACCTCTGCCTCACCTCACACGTATAAACGAGCCACCAAAACCCTCGTCCATTCTTCCTCACCGCCGCCTCGTCCTTTCTAGCCGAAGTGCCGCTGCGCGTCCACCGAAGAATCACCAATGGCTCCGACGTCGAAGATGGCGCTCGGCATAAAGCGGGCGTCGAGGTCGCACACCTACCACCGCCGCGGGCTTTGGGCCATCAAGGCCAAGCACGGCGGCGCCTTCCCCAAGGCCGAGAAGCCGGCCGCCGTTGCCGAGCCCAAGTTCTATCCCGCCGATGATGTCAAGCCACGCACCGTCAGCACACGCAAGCCCCATCCCACCAAGCTCAGGTCCGTCCCTCCCCGGCAACGCCGCGCGCTTGACTTCTTCCTCTCCCGATCCCGTGCGGAGTTTTAAAGCGAGATCGATTTGGTTGTTGCAGGTCGACCATCACACCGGGCACGGTGCTGATCCTGCTCGCGGGGAGATACATGGGGAAGCGCGTGGTGTTCCTCAAGCAGCTCAAGTCCGGCCTGCTCCTCATCACTGGTAAACCTAGCTGCTTCATGTACTATGCTAACCTGACGGGTCGAAGGGCGTCGTTGTTTTTGTGTGTTACATTTTGGTAGATCTATTGCTTTATCTATGTAGAGCTGCACACATTTGTAGGTTGTGTATAGCTATTTGAGGAGTGTTGTTGCATTGTTGAATCCTTGGATGTTTTTTCTGGCCTGTTTAGTGGTCTACCTCTAGCACTTCTGTGTAAGTTTTTGTATGAATGTGAGATTCAATAGTAGCTCAACAGTTTATTGTGGTGCACCAGTCAATTCTTCAGTGTGTTTAGTAAGGTGATTTTGAAATTGCACTAAGAACATTGCTTGCGTTACATGATTTAGTGTTTTGTAAATGCCCTCGTATTTCTGTCATTGTGGACTGGGTATTTGTTTTAGTTAGCACTTGCCCCTGTCTCATTGGTATCCCGGGATTCGAAGTTATGTAAATTCCCATGGTTTTTATCCAGCTCCGTTTTTTGTCGGCAGTCCAACTCCTATTTGTCATGTGAGATGGCTTATTTTGGATCTTAGATTCATGATTCAGAGTGGGAATTGTCTGCTGATATTCTGTCTTCTGTTTTTTAAGTTCATTTGTAATGTCAAGCACTGAACCTTTCCCCAGACAAGTTATAGTTTGTAGTGTCTATAATCTTAAATTTTGCTATTCTTTAGGACCTTTCAAGATCAATGGTGTGCCAATCCGCAGAGTGAACCAGGCTTACGTCATTGCCACATCCACAAAGGTCGACATCTCTAAGGTTAATGTGCAGAAGTTTGATGACAAGTACTTTGCTAGGGAGAAGAAGGCTAGGTCAAAGAAGACTGAGGGCGAGCTGTTTGAGTCGGAGAAGGAGGTACATTCATGCATCAGTATCCTTTTAGATGCCCTTTATCCGTCTTGCTCCAATACCTATTTTATCTCTTATCTGTAAACCTGCAGGCAACCAAGAATCTGCCCGACTTCAAGAAGGATGACCAGAAGGTCATTGACACCGAGTTGATCAAGGCCTTCGATGCTGTCCCAGACCTTAAAAGTTATCTTGGTGCCCGGTTCTCCCTCAGGGATGGCGACAAGCCGCATGAGATGACCTTCTAAGTTACCGGCTACAAGTTCCAAGATCTGTGGAAGTCTTTTTGTCTAGCGTGTGTTCTGGTTCTGTACTTCTGATTTTTTTTTTGCCTGGTTGGTGAATCTTTGATTTCCACTGAAGTCTGCCTGTCAAATATTTTGAGAAGATTACTAGAAGTACCATACCCTTTGTTTGCTCATTGCGTATTATCCGTGCTGCAATTGGAGTAAATGTTTGATCTTTTGATCATTTGTGCATGACGCCAATGTTTTGGCTCTGGTATTGTGGTACTTATTTGCAGCACTTGGGAGTAGGTTAACAGTTGTGATTCCGTGCTTGGACAAAGTTGTGATTCCGCACTTGGGAGTAGGTTAACAGTTGGTATTGTGGTACTCCCTCTGTCCCAAAATAATTAGTACAATTTTGTACTAGAGCTAGTACAAAGCTTATTTTGGGACGGAGGGAGTACTTGCAGCACGGCGGTCCAGAGCTTGGACAAAGTTGTGATTCCGTGCCAGCAGCAGCCTAATGACTCTTCGACCTGTTATCGGATTACGCCGCGTACGCACAAGTCGGATGATTTGCCCTACCTGTAAGCCACCTTCGCATCCGTCTGATTGAAAAGCGCGCGTCCGTCCGATCTGGCTGTCCCATGCGCACCTCCCAGCAACGCCCCGTTAGCAGTGGACGCCATGTTGCAAAGAAACGACCGGCAGCCTCCGTCCCTGCCTCCACTTCCCCCCTCCCACATCTCTCGCCGTGGCCCACGACAGCGCCAGAGACATGGCCTACTCCGCCATGGCTTGGAGCTCCGGTGAGGGCTTGACTGTTCCCCGGCGAGCCCCCAGGATCCCAGGCGAGAAGGTCCTGCTTCACGCATGTATCAGGATCCTCCAATTGTTTGATTGATGCACGCCCTGCCGGATCCGCTGCAAATTGGGTGGGCTTCCCCTTACTGTCAAATACTCCGAAACCCTAGACCATGAAAAGAGGAAAAAATGTGTCTGTGCTGCATTGACATTGGAAATTGCCAGTTATGCTCATTGGATGTTGCTTTGATCATTGCTCATTCACAAACCAATCATTCTCTGAAATTGCTTGGCATGTTGCTTCCATGTTGCTTTGCTTAAGATTCAGAGGATGCAGAACCTTTGCTGAAAAATTCAGAGAATGCCTTAGCTATAATTTCAGAGAGAACTTTACTAAATGTGCCTTAGCTACAATTTCAGAGAGTGCAACAACACTGCATGTTGCTTGCTTTAAAATTCGGAGGATGTAACACCATTCAATGTTGCTTACTTTAGATTTCAGATATTGCAAAAAAATTGTTAAAAAATTAGTTTCAGAATTTTTTTGCTGTCCAAAATGCAAAAAACAGTAGTAGATTAGAGACCCTGTGCATGTTATAGTGGTATTGGTCTCTGAATTTCAACAAGCACAAACGCTATGGCGTATATGTTGCTGAAAATGAAGTTATGCAGCACCAAAACATGTTGTAAATGTACTACTGCCTATAGAATTTTACTCAAAAACAAACAAAAAGCATATTATATAGATTGTGCATGCTGCAATGAAAAAATCTACTGATATAGATGTTGAAAATGTTTGAATAACAGTGTACATCTATAAAAAATGTTTCTCTTGCAATAAAAATGTTGACCTAATATTCTTGAACTGCTTAGTGATGGATGTTGTTCTACTGTTGTTTCGATGATGAAGCACACGGAAGATGGGGCGGCAAATGAGGAGAGTTTTGTTCAGCAACCTTTCATGGCTCATGGTGGTGGGGATTCAGATGCTGTGCTCAACACTGGGGGTGGAATGCATGACGAAGATGATGATGATGATGATATTTCCTCTCAGCCACTTGTACCCTATGTTGGAATGGAATTTGACTCGGTAGAAGATGCACAAAAGTTCTATAATAACTATGCCTTTGGAATGGGCTTTGGCTCATGCATAGTTGCTTCAAAAACAGCCAGAAGAAAGGTCCACAACAACTTATCAAGAGAGTCTTCCAATGTGTGCATGCTGGCAAAGCAGAGGATAGATGTGAGACTAGTAGTGCTTTAGAAGGAATTGCAGCAGGGGGAAGCTCATCAAGCAAGCAAGATGGGGTTGAAATGGATGTGAAAGTCAAACGACAGAGGAACAGAATTGTGCGGTATGATTGCAAAGCTCATATGATTGTTGGGCTGAGGGGTAATAAGTGGACTGGTGCCTACTTTGTAGCACAACATACACACGATTTGATGCAGCATGAGGAGATTGTGAGGTTCTACCGCTCACAACGCAAAATTCATGAGGAAGATTTCCAAATGCTGATGACAATGCATGATGTAAACTTGTCAACTACAAATTGCATGGGAATGCTTGGAGTGGTCCATGGCGGAGACCGGAGGAAACTCCCATATGTGAAGAGGGATGTTTCAAATGCGCGTTCCAAGCTGCGAAAACCCCAGTCATTCCAGGACATGGATATGGCAGTTGCTTACTTTAAGAGGCGTCAAGCTGAGAGCCCCCAATTCTACTACGCAACAGAAGTTGACAACGAAACAAACTCAGTGACATATCTGTTTTGGGTTGATGGAAGGACAAGAGCATTGTACCCAAAGTACAAAGATTGTGTGTTCTTTGACACGCCATTTTGCACAAATCGGTACAACTTGCCTTTTGCTCCTATTGTTGGTGTAAACAACCACTTGCAAACAATGCTTCTAGGGTGTGCATTGTTACCAAATGAACAAATATAAACTTTCAAGTGGGTGCTTCAACATTGGATGATTGGAATTAATAATGAGTACCCATTGCACTTTATGACTGACCAAGACAAGGCGATGGAATTAGCAATAGCGGATGTCTTCCCAAACACAGTTCATAGGTGCTGCAAATGGCACGTCTAGCGGAAAGCAAGGGAAAAGTTGGGTAGGATGCTGAGCCTGGATGAGATTTTTGAGCAGGTTTTCTATGGGGTTATCAATGATTCAGATACGGTGGATGAGTTTGAGGAGAATCGGCAGCATATGCTGCATTGCTTTGACTTGGTTGACAACAGACATCTATGCAACATGTGGCGTACACGAGAGACCTGAGCTCCAGCATACTTCCGGATGAACTTCTTCCCATTTACAAGCACTACAGGACGGTCTGAAGGTCTCAACTCCTACTTCAAGACACTCATCAACCCTCAAGACTCTGTTTGAAGGTTTGTACAACAATATGAAGTGCTTCAAGAAACAATGTTGGACCGTGAAGACCATCAAACTTTCATAGGACATGCAACAACCGCGCCACTTTACTCAAGGTATGTGTGTGCTCTCGTGGAGGGGCAAATAAAAAAAATACTTGTTGGATTTTTTTAGAACAAGGATTAGAAAAAAGTCAAAACATTAACTTTTCATTACAAAAACAAATCCAGGTACAACTTTGAACGTCAAGCAGTTAACTTCTATACCCGAAGTGTGTTTGGCAAGTTCCAAAAAGAGGTGATGGCATCAATAGGGTTCATCATAAACCAAGTGCCTGATCTTGACAATACAACCATGAGGTTTGAGCTGCACTCAAATTACTTTGAGAACCCTCGAATATTTTCGGTGAATGTTGGCTTGGCAGAGGAGAAATTTGAATGTAGCTGCAACTGTTTTGAGATGAATGGGATCATTTGTGCTCACATCATAAGAGTAATGGTGCACCTCAATGTCCAAACAATTCCACAATGATAAATGCTAGAAAGGTGGTCGGAAGCTGCAACAACTGCAATGGGCATTAGTGGACATCTCCTAGATTTTGGACACCCTGCAACAAACACTCTCAAGTACAACTCCTTGTGCAGAAAGTATACATGGCTGGCTTCGCAAGCTTGCAACAATGATTTTGCCTACAATATAATGAATGATGCAGCTCAACAAATCGAGCCCCTCATAGTTGCAGCAAGGCAAGGGACACTCCCAGAGCAACATGAAGCAAATCAGCAGCAAGCAACACAACAACAAAACGTCCCGCAACAGCAACAACAAGTCCCAGAGCCAACAATTGTGCAACAACCTGATGGCGATGCCATGCTTCAAAACCCCAAGCGTGTTCCAAAGAAAGGGCGGCCAACTGCAAAATCAAAAAGGAGAAAGACTGCTTGAGCAACGAGAAGATGCGCACAAGAATAAAACTAAGAAAGAGGGGAAAAAGGAAACCAAGCCTAGAGGAAAACCTGGACCAAAGAAGAAAACACCTCCATGCTCGTATTGGAACGAACATGGTCACGGTGTCCAAACTTGCGAGTACTTAAAGGCTGCAGTGGGGGTAAAAAATGTCCCTACCGCGAAGAGCAAGGTCATGTTGTACAAGAATGTCCTTACGTAAAATCTGCGATGAAGACAAATGTGAGCATAGCTAGAGCAATAGAGCTTAGGCTGTGATCAACTTGAAGCAAAAAAATAGAAAAAAAATAATTCTCTTGCTGCTATACATTTGTAATTGGTTACACAAATTAATTTCTGGACGAACAGATAATGATGCAATTTACATTACAGGACAAGAAAGAGTTATTTCATAATGGCTTGAGTTGTGCCTGAAATCGAGAACTTGTTCTTTTGTTTGAATTACAATTCCCCCTATTGCTTATGATGATATTGGTGGCTCCTTGAACTTCAATATGTGTGTAATTTGTCTTACTGAAATTGCAATGATGCTTTTGTCTTACTAGAATTGCATTGTAGCTTTTATTTTGAAAGTTTCCTTGGATTAACAAATGCATGATGTTGTTGCTGGCTACTTAAAACATACAAGTACATTGAAGAATCCTGTTAAAAAATTCTCCATAAAGATACAATGCATACCCATTGTCGTGCTTTATACATCCCCCCTATTTTTTGATATGAAAAATAATAATCTCCAAGTGCATTGTTACTGGATAAACTCTAGCAATACTTTTCCATAAATTTTGACATATCCGTTTGCGACAAAGAGAGGATGCTCCCTTATAATTCTTTTGTTGGTATGTATGAAGCACTACATTCCATTTTCATGGAATTGTTTGGAAAATATGTATAGAATACATAAACATTGAAGCATATACACTGTAATTACTACAACCATATCAAAAATAGATATACTAGCAGATACACTGTAATTAATTGTGAGAAAAATTCTCGAGCCAGGTCAAAGTATATCAAATTCATCTTGGAGCAAAGTAATACAAAATAATCCTTGGATAGGCTGACAAAATAAATTCCACAACCAACTACAATGAAACAGTCACAGTGAAACATGCTGACAACTAAACTCAGGATTACATATGTGAATGCTTCACTCAAGCTGCCTACAAAAACATGTTCTCAACTTCACTCAGGCTACAGAACATGTTTTTGAGCTTCTAAAAAAGCACGCATCATCAGACGCCACCACACATCATTAGTATTGCAGAAGTCGAAAACCTCCATCTAACGCTGAAGAAGCAGCTTTAGCTGCTGTGTGGGGTCCAACTTGTAGTTTGGGTGTCTCAACTAATCTGCCGCAATGCGTATCCGAAGCTTTGGGATGTGATCATGGGGAGAGGATGAAGAAACAAGACAATGAAAACAAAGTCATGAAAAAGATCCCAATCAACTTGAAAAGAATCACAAAAAAGAATGTGGTTTGCTGTCAGAAGAAAACGCCTCGTCGAATGACAACATAACAAGGCCATCCCAATTCTCCATGTATAAAATATTGTAGAAGCCACAATTATAGCTGAAAAATAGAAGGTATATAGTTATAAAATGCAAAGCAACTTTAGGCGAAAAGGGATAAGATACAAAATAAACACAGATTCCACCGGTACAAAAAAAATGCTTACTAAGTTTCTTGTTGCGAGTAATTCAATATGGTGAAATGCGTGAAAGACTCAAGATCATGCTTAAAAAGTGGTTCCCTCATTGCCACACTCTTGATGTTGGCGATCTGATCAAACTAGAGAAAAAAGGGACAACATGACGCATGTGTAAGTGTGCGGTGTGGAAAAATAAAAATGAAAGAGGATGTGTTTCACCAAACTCCAACAGGTGCATTACCACATTCTTAGTGACCCTGTCCATCTCAAAAAGGTCTTTTGAGTTCTTGATAGAGTCAAAAACATTGAACTCCTTTTGGGTGATGTTAACAACAACAACTGCCCAATGCTTGTTGTGAACAACCAAGAAGAATAACTGCAATGCATCAAACAAGCACAACAGTAAATGTATTTTGAAATGGGTAAAAAAGAAAAGTATGGAAAATGTAACAAGATAGGGCCACCCTTTTCTTCTTTGACTGCTTACCATGACTGCTGGATCCACCCCTGACATCAACATTCGCGTCGGTTGCTGATACGTCTCCAACGT
>CBMN010048283.1:0-13535 GCA_000582825.1 Hordeum pubiflorum
TAGTCTGGTTAGTCATCAGTATGTCATTAATCTAGTCAATGCCATNNTAGTTATTATTTCGTGGATTAATCTAATCAGAAAATTGCCTATATTCTCAACAGATAGCACATGCTCACCATTGCTATCGGGTGCTACCACAGCCACACCGGCTCCTTCATCACATGTTCCAAATGATCCATCAATCGTAATAGCCAGCCAACCCACTTGGGGTGGCGGCCATGGTTTTTGTTTCTTGGGATGTTTTGCCTGCATGTTCCTGAACAGGTGGTCCTTCCATAATAGCCGGCCCTTTTCCTTTCACCACATCCCTGCCATCATTTAATTTAATTTGCAGCAAGGATGACACATAACTTTGAAGGAATTTACGAGTTGCTTCAACTGTAGCTGGGGCCTTATCATGCGATACATCATTTCACACTTGCCAATTCCTCCATATGATCATAAGGACCCTTGTACGCTCCACCTCTATAAGTGTAACCAACAGATCAAACAGCCATTCATGCCCGGTGTCCACTATAGTTTCCTTTGCAGGAATCGTCCATACCTCACTCATGGCGTCCCAGACAACACTTGCCATCGGGCAGACCACAACCGCATGAAAGGTATCCTCGGCTGCATGCCCACACCTATGGCATTGATCAATGACTTCCAAGTGTCTATGCTTTTCACTTGGTGTGTGGGTAGACCCCCCGTAAAAGTTTCCAAGCGCATATCTTAACTTTCTGAGGCACATCTATTTTCCAAAACATACGCCAGACAGGGCGATCCCCATCAGGTCGTGTGCTTGATGCTTCCCCACCTTGCTGCTGGATATGGTGTGTAACTGCAAGGTGGTAAGCACTCCGCACAGAAAAGCAGCCATCCTTTTTCGGATACCATGCCGGAAAATCTTCAGTCATTCTGGGTGACACTTCTATCTTCAAGATTTCTCTACTGTCCACCATGATGAAGTGCTCGTTCACCCTCTCTTCGTTCCAAGACCCATCCGGCATAAGAAACTGATCCACCCTAGTCAACCGACAATTACCTTTCTCTGTCAAAGGCCTTCGTGAGTCCCCTCTAGGTATCCATGGGTCTCGCCATACTAGCACATTTTTTCCACTCCCAATCCTCCATATCATACCCTTCTTCAGAAGTTCTAGGCCATGTTATATTCCTTTCCACACAGGAGAAGCATTGCCTGCAAAAACTGTGTCGAGTAGATTTCCACATCGATAATATTTTGCTTTCAGTAATCTTGCACACAAACTCTCTGGTTTTTCCAACAGTCTCCATGCCTGCCTCGCTAACAGAGCTTGGTTGAACATTTTCATGTCACGAAATCCAAGACCACCTTGATTCTTTGGGCGTATCATTTTTTCCCATGCAATCCAGTGTGTCTTGTGCTTCCCATTTTCCACTCCCCACCAATAACTCCGAATCATGCGAGTAAGATTATGGTTCGTACAAATATGTTTATAGTACCCCGCAAATATGTTTCATTAGTAGAACGTTCGTGTGTTGTTACGGGCTATAATGCATATAAATGAATCGAATAAATGATTAAGGTCAAAACTCATAACATGTCCAAAACATGAAAAATGACATGTCCAAAGTGGGTATCCGTCCGTTGTCATTGAATAAAAATAAAAATAAGTAATCAGAAAATTTATCTAATTAACAATTGTGTGTTGAACATCATGGCATGTGGTCTCCATTTATAAAGCGACAAAGCGATTATCTCCACAGCTCTTCCCTCACATGCAATCATCGTATCTCTTTAGACGTCATTTCCTAAAGCGACATCTTTCTGTTACCCGTCACCCCCCAACAACCCCTTTTGCTTTCATTATCGACTTCGTGTGTGAGCTCTGTTTGTAAAATAAAGTTTTTCCACGTGTCAAATTACTTTTATCAATTCAAAATATTCTTTTGATCCTCTTTACTACCAATCAATCAGTTGAAAAGGAAACTTTAGTTAAGCACAAATCAAAACTATGTAAACATGAACTATGGTGAAACAGATGAACAAAATCTTTTTTTCTAGAAAATAATCATCCGAAACTGAATATACTGGCCCCAAACACAAAGGGGGAGAATAGTGGTGCAACGGAGGTATAAAATTTTGGATGCACTCACCGAGATTTAGACAGGCTAAAAATTAGGTTCATGTTCTTGCGACAAACCAAAGATTACAGCACATAGTTAATCATCCAGATGGTTCAGAGACATAATACAAATTACAACACAACAATGAATAGTGGTGCTGTAAAAACATTGATCAGTTGACCCACCAAATAGTGAAGTTGTGAATCTTTCTCAACGTCAAACAAATCTCTCTCAGTCTCTTCTCTCTGAATAAGTTAATTTTTGCGAATCTTTCAGAATAAGATTGCCCCAAAAGAGTGCCCCAACACTAGCTCAGACAAGAAGCACATATCATTTAATCTTTGCTTCTCCACATAGTATATTTAAGCATCCGTCGAGTCCATACTAACCTTTCCCACCAGCTTGCTTTCTCTCTGCCTCTGTCTGCTACCAGCTTGCTTTCTCTCTGTCTTTGTCTCTCCCCATGCGCTGATACATTGGTAATGATTTTAGTTCCGGTTGAATGGATTGGTAGATTCTTTGCTTTGCAATATCATCTGCGTTATTATTAATTACAGATGGCTAACTTTTGAGTCTCATGTTTCGTTGTTATCCTTACCAGTGCTTGTGGTAGTGTTGAGTTGAATATGGCAGCAGTAAGCAGGACCTCCAGTTGAGCGTAGAAAAGAGGCACTGTTACAATTTTAATTTCATAAAAAAACATTCTACCGTGTATGAGAAACATGGACTACTATCGGTGAACAATTTATCAACATATTGGCTTTGGCCATCTCGGTTCATAAGTAACACAAATCTCAAGAAGTTAACATGCATACTGGCAAAGCTGTAGTACAATATAGTACACTTGCTTCTTACTTTTCACTCATCCTACAGGTCGGAAATAATCATCAATGAGATGCTAGCTGCAGGTAAAATTTTCACAACATGATACTTACATTAATATCGTAATAAACTATAAGTGGCATGGAACTCTGGGTGATCCACTCAGCTATAAGTTAGATTTATTTATTTATTTGAAAAGGAGGATACCCCACCCTGTGCATCAGATTGATGCATGCAACCATTTTATTAAACAAATGTTGTCCAACAATAGTGCAATAAGTACCATGAGCTCGCAAAGAGAGCCCAAGCAAAGATAAAAAAGAAGATGCCAGATTTGGCGAAACAAATAATAGACTACGATGACTAAACATCTAGCCTATTATGTAGTCGCCATCCAAATCGGTTGAAGATAACCCGTGCTGCCGTCTCCCAACGGTTGCACCCAGTAACCAAAAGCTCACCGAACTCCGCAAGTGTGAGTAACGACCACGTACAGATACAAGCTGTGGCTCTGTAGATAACCAGCGAAAGGTTGGTAAAGTTTTCCCATTAAATATCATATTATTTCTGCAGTTTCATATAGCCCAAAATAGTGCACATATCCCTATCCGAATATGTCTCGCTGTGTTTATTTCCACTTCATTAAGCCACGTCCCAAATAATGTGTTCATACTGTGTGGAGGTCTAATGTTGAAGGCTATATGTATAGTACGCCAAAGAATTTTGGCAAGTGGGCAATCGCGAAAGAGGTGTTTTATCGTCTCGTTCTGGTCACAAAAACAACATCTGGAGCTACCTACCCATCTTCGCTTAACCAGATTATCTTTTGTCAAAATCACTCCCTTGTGCACAAATATATAAATAATTTAATCCTAAGTGGGACCTTAATCTTCCAGATGTGATTGGATGCCAGTAATGGCCCACAATCAATAAGATCTAGATACATCGATTTCATTGAAAAACTACCACTTGTAGTTAACTTCCAGTGAATGGTATCTGGCTGGTCTGAAAGGTGAACCTCCATCAATCTATGGACCAGGTGTAACCATGAGTTCCAACGTTCCCCCACCAAAGACCTCCGAAATTGGATATAGAGAGAGACCGAATGTAATACCGTAGCTACATAAACCTCTTTACGTTGTACGATAATATATAAAGATGGATATTGTGTAGCCAGAGGCTTCTCCCCTAGGCACGTATCTTCCCATAATCTAGTTGTGTTACAGTTAGCAATGAGAAATTTCACCCTGTGAAAAAAGTCTCTTTTATCCTCATTAACCCTTTCCAAAATGGTGAATCTGTAGGTCTAACAGTAACCTCGGAAGTCTTAGATTGTAGGTACTTATTGCGTAGAATTTGTACCCACGTACCTTCCGTTTCTACAGACAACCCGTAGAGCCACTTGCTAAGAAGACATCTATTCTTAACTTCTAAGTTCTCAATTCCTAAACCACCTTGGTCTTTGGGTCGACATATAATATCCCATCTGGCAAGTCTGTATTTTTTCTTATGTTCATCACTTTGCCAGAAGAATCTAGACCGGTAGAAATCTAATCTTTTCCGTACCCCTACCGGTACTTCAAAGAAAGTTAACAAAAACATTGGCAGACTCGTCAACACTGAATTTATTAGCACGAGCCGCCCTCCATAAGACATAAGCTTGCCCTTCGAGCAACATAGTTTTTTTTCAAATCTATCTTCTATGCATTTCCATTCCTTATTCGTCAGTTTACGGTGATGGATGGGTATTCCTAGATAACTAAATGGGATAGAACCCATCTCACAACCGAACAACTGTCGGTACGCATCTTGTTCTTCTTTGGCACGTCCAAAGCAGAACAATTCACTCTTATGCAAATTGATCTTGAGGCCCGACAATTGCTCAAAAAGACAGAGCACTAGTTTCATATTACGATCTTTCGCGAGGTCATGTTCCATGAAAATAATCGTATCATCCGCGTATTGCGAGATAGTACTCCCCCATCTACAAGATGCGGCACCGGTCCTCCTATTTGGTTGTTCTCTTTAGCCCGACCTATAAGAAAAGCCAACATATCTGCTACAATATTGAATAGGATCGGGGACATCGAATCACCCTGTTTTAAACCCTTATAAGATGAAAATAATGACCTATATCATCATTCAACTTAATTCCACACCGCCTTTCTGAAAAAAGGAATCCACTTGCTTCCTTCAGTTTACATTGAATCCCTTCATACGTAAGGCTTGTTGAAGAAAGGGCCATTTGACCTTATCATACACCTTCTCGAAATCTACTTTGAAGATGACTCCATGAAGTTTCTTCGAATGAATTTCGTGAAGAGTTTCGTGTAAGACCACAACCCCTTCTAGGATGTGTCTACCTGGCATGAAGGACGCCTGAGTAGGTTGCACTATCAAGTGGGCAATCTGCGTCAGCCTATTCGTGGCAACCTTAGTAAAGATTTTAAAACTGACATTAAGCAGACATATGGGCCTGAACTACTCAATGCGTACAGCCTCTTCCTTGTTTGGCAACAACGTGATTGTTCCAAAGTTTAGGTGGAAAAGCTGTAGATGCCGATTAAATAAGTCATGGAACATAGGCATCAGATCTCCCTTAATAATATGCCAACACCTCTTGTAGAACTCGGCCGGGAACCTATCACGACCGGGAGCCTTGTTCTGTTTCATTTGCGTTATTTCTTCGAACACCTCTTTGTCAGAAAATGGAGCTGACAACACCTCGTTCTTATCTGCATTGAGTTGAGGGATGTCCCCTGTTGCGCGCTCATCTAGCGACACATAGTTAATTTCGGGGGATCCAAAGAGTTTTTTATAATAATTAGAGATGTACAATTTCAGGTTCTCATGCCCGAGAATTGTACCCTCATCATGTTCAAGCTGGATAATTTTCTTCTTTTTGTGCTTCCCATTAGCAATCATGTGAAAAAACGGTGTATTATCATCACCTTGGACGACCTTTATCACCTTGTCTCTGAGCGCCCATTTAATCTCTTCCTCTCAAAGAAGTGCACGCAGTCTCTGCTCAGCCTCATTCTTAGCGTTCCTATCTGACACATTAATAATGTTAGACTCATCTCTGAGATCTAACTCAGTGATCAGCTGAATAAGCTTCGGCTTTTCCACTTTGTATAGACCACTATGGTTTTTTGCCTAGCCCTCAAAAACTGGCGCAAATGCCTAATTTACTTTGCCATTTATCCATGCTAGAAAACCTCACCATCCTCTTTGACCCATTCAGTAGCTATTAGATCCAAAAAGTCCTCTCTATCAAACCATCCTAATTCGAAAGAGAAGATGTTCTTATTCCCCACATGAGTCGCCTCCCCCGAGTCAACCAAAAATGGACTATGATCAGATACCGCTCTTTGCAGAGCCTTTACTGTTACCAGAGGGAACTTCTGTTCCCTCTCAACACTGGTAAGTACACGATCCAACTTCTCATACATCGGTACTGGTAGTGTGTTCACCCATGTGAACCGTCTACCAGTAAGATCAATCTCTCTCAAATCAAGGCTCTCTATAATTGTGTTAAACATGAAAGACCATCGACCATCGAAATTGTCTTTATTTTTCTCCTCACGCCTTCGAATTATATTAAAATCCCCCCTACAAAAATAGGCAACGTTTCATCCCCGCAAATCCTCACCAAGTCTGAGAGAAAATCCGGCTTCAGTTCCGGTTGAGCTGTACCATACACTTCCACTAGGGCCCGTCTAAAGCCACCAATTTTCGACCTCACCCGAAATTTAACGGCAAAATCACCATATACTACATTTACAACTTATATCGTTCACACTTAATCCAAAGGAGTATCCCTCCGGATTGACCCTTGGTGCTAAACAGTGCCAATCAAACTCAACCCCACCTACTATGGTGTTGACGAACTGAGATGTGAAGTTATCTCTACCCGTCTCGAGTAGAGCCATTAAGTCTAATTTATGCTCTATCGATGCTTCCGCCAGGAACCTCCGTTTAGCCAAGTCTGTTAGACCTCCGCTATTCCAAAAGATTCCTTTCAGTTTTCATCATAATTTTTTTCTTTTGTTTGACTCTCGCACTTCTGTGAATTGCCCACGTAGGATAAATCTTCCTCTTCGAGGAACATTTAGGTTTATCCTCCATCGCCTCAGCATTATCCATACCCGAGGTAGAGGAAGAGCCAACTACTGGTTGCTGAGGAGCCACATACCCCTCAAAAACCAACTCCTCTCCTCATCCTCTAATCCCGAAGAAGGAATAAGGTCTTCGCATAAGCTGTGTAACACTGCTACCCCTAGGTTATTAATATATGATTCATTCATAGGCTTCACGACCGCTAGATTACGAATTATATCAAGCACTCTATCCTCTTCTAGGTCTAACAAGTCATTCATAGATTTAGCAATTTCTTTTTCATTACTACCAAGAGAAATCCCTAAGTTGTTGGCTTTATCAATGACTTCATGTTCTGAATAATGAAGAATAGAGAAACTTGTATTGATCGACATACCTGTAGTCACTTCAACATCTCGAAGCATGGCGGCTCTCATAGCACGCCCCAGCTGCAGGTTGTCCGCATTCGGCTGGGCCTGAATCCGGGTACTGATGCGTCTGTCACCAGAAGTCGGGTCCGGAATCCCGCCGAAGGCGATCACCTCCTCCGTGGTGGACACCATGGGGGTCTGGCCACCTGCCATAGGCCCCATAGTGTCGAAGCTAGGGATGGCCTTTTGCGTAGCCTGAGCATGGCCCACCACTGGTCCGCCACCACCCTCCAACATCGGTAAAGGAATTGAAAAAGTGCTCCTCGCCAAGACCTCCCGCGAAGTAAGTGACAGCCGAGGCGATGGCGATGGAGGTGATAGTGTAGAGGACCGACGGGCCTCCTTCCCATGATCCTGCTCCACCTCCTCCGATGAGAAGACGTGCGACAAAGAAGGGACGGTCCCCGAGACCTCCCTTCCCGGGTTGTCCACCGACTCCCTTAGCTGGTCAGGTCGACGGGCATCAACGTTGGTGGGAACAGGAGCATACTCATCCTCGTCCTCCACCTCAACCCGATCGCCCCACAGACGGCTCAGCGCCGACACCGCCTGAAAGGAACCAAAGCGTAGAAAGCCGTCGGTGTAGAATAAATAGGCGCCCCTTTATGGGAAGGAGCCTCTGTTTGAGCGGAGTGTCCCGTAGGACGCGTCGTGCTACCACCCGCATCATGAGAACCATCGTGCTCCTGTTTACCGTTGCCATTACCTCCATCAGTCATATCCACATCTTTTATCGTATCATCATCCTGAACATTACGGTGGTCCTCAACTTCCACCTCCATATCATATACGACGACATCATACGTCCATGGCACCTCATCTGGCACACAATCCACGTGAAGCAAACTGATCAACAGCCTCACAATACCATTTGCACGTGTGAAAGGCATATCAACCTTCTCCGTCTTACCTATGAGAGCACTCAAACTCCACACCATGAGAAAATCATTGAGAGGTTCCTCAGGAACCCCTGTGAGTGATCCATATCTGATAGAGCTTTCTCCCCTTCGGTTTTAGTTTCTTGCATTCCTCAAACTCAAGTAAGCACTTACTGACAGGGACCTTACTGAAGCCAAACTTCAGCAGTTGATCAAGGTCCTCCCTCCTAGGGAACTCCACCCGATAAACCTGGTCTTCCACTCTGACAGGAATCCAATGGAAAGAGTCGGACACAAGGCGTCTAAGCTGCTGAGCCACCTGCTCCGCAGTCAAAACCCCTTGTGATACTTTCACCAAACTATTTCTTGAACTCTCCAAGCGAGGCCACTCTAAGATCACATGCAGAGTCACAAAAAACATTAGTCCGTTGTCACTCACACCATAGATCGTCATACCTGGTTTAGGAGCCAACAACAACGGACACGCATCAGCTGGGTAACCCATTTTCAAACAGTTATCACACAACTCCGTGGTGCAGACAATCGTAGTGTCCTGGCTCGCCACAGTTGTAACATCACATCTTTTCTTTCTTACGTGCCATTTTGTTGGCATGCCTGTAATCATCTTTTTCACTCCCTTTATCACCCGCCGAGTCCCTAGCTTCCACGGAACCGACAATAGGGACAGAGACCGCATCGAGAGCTTTGACCGCCACAGTCGCAGCAGCCGGCAGAGCCGTCGAGGCGTCGCCTGAGTCTAGCTTTGGGTCTGCCTCGCTGTCCATATCATGAGAAACCACCCCCTGTGTCACTGGTGGCTTGGGGTCTAGCTTCGGTGGTGGTCTCCTCGGTAGGGGGGCACGCCCGAACTTTCGGCCACCCCCACCTCGACCACCTCCTCCACGGAAGTGTTGTGGCCCGGTTGCCCCCTCCATAAAAGGTCCGGCAGGGGGGGTTGAAACCCCGATCGCCCCGAGCCTGTCACCGGCTACCGTACCCCCACCCTCCATTATTTGACGAGGAACTAGGGAAGTGGTTGCCACCGGTCCGGTAGTCAAAACGCCGGCCGCTGAAGTTTGCATCTCCACCGCGGCCAGCAGCAAAGCCACCCTGGCTAGTTCCGAAGCGACCCCGATCCGCAGCCTCTCTGCTTTGAGGAGGGGCTGGTCGCCCATGCTGGTCCGATGCTTTCCCATTATTGGGATGGGCCGGTGGTGGCGCGCCACCACCTCTTCCGGCCATGTCCGCCTCGCACGCAGCGGCCTCGTCCGGTGCCGCGGCAATCCTCTTCGCCCGGCCAGCTCTCGATGGGAAGCCAGGAATCGCGCGTCGGAGTTGAACCCTAGAATTAGCGATCAATTCTATCTCAAGGGAAATTGGCACCGTCGATAAGCCAGCCACATCGTCAACTTGACTTGCCCATCAACAGAGTCTGACCCCAGCCGAACTCGTGTCTGCACAGCGACTTGGGCGTCCTGCTGGGCCACATACCCAGCATCCGTGGAGCGCAAAGCCTCCGGTGCTGCATCCGGCCCTCCTTGGCCCAACAGCGATTTCAAACGTGCCCTGCAATCCGCATTGATTTTCGCATCTCCGACGGTCGCCGGCGCTGGCAGCTGCGCCGCCAGCCGGCCCTTCTGCTTTTTCTTTGAAAGCACTTTCGTCCAAGTATCCAGCAAGATGAAATCTGATAAAGTGATCTATGGTAAACATACCTTGGGAATGGGACCTTTTCATGGTTTGATCTGTGCCGCCGTCGATCGTCGATGAGCACCCCAATGATGTTCTTTCCTAGTCTCGGCAAGTCCGTCGTAGCGCTCCTCCGAAGACGAAACGAAACATGGCGTTGTGATCGGCGACGCCACCACGGCTGTTTCCTGCAATGATTCTCCCTCGTCGTCCTCCTCCGCGAGCATCCAGAACCTGCCCCCAATTCGGAAATCGGGCGTAGGATCCGGTTCAATCGTCCCCCGCGATCCCGCTCCCATCATATCCTCCGTGGGAGAATAAGAAGTCAAGTCCACGAGCTCTATCGGATCATCTCCATTTATCTTTCCCTGTAAAATCTGAGAACCGATAGACACCTCGAAAACATCAATGGTGAAACACCTACCTTCGATCACCTCCTCCTCCTCCTACAGGTAACGTCCGGCTAGGATGTCCTCCTCTTGATCCCTCACCGTCATCCATCGCGACGTAAGATGAAGGTTGAGAATTCCCTCCCGGCGATCTTCCAATTCCCCGATGCAGGAGTACGAGATCCGCCAACGGAGATATGGCTCCCCCTCGAAACATGCACCGGATCACCGTCATCTTCCGAAGACGAAAACGACAGCGATGGTTCAGGCGGGATCACCCGCTCCGGGTCCCCCGAGTCGTCCGGATCACCCTCCCCTGTCATGGGGCTGCTGTTCCCATCCTTATCAATCAACTATAGTAAGTTAGATAGTAACCAATTTATTCTAGTTGCATAAAACTCCCGTGTATGATTAGGCCTTACAATGTATTACTTACGTACAAGGTACTACAACTCTAGTGTTTTTTTTTGAACACTACAACTCTAGTATAATTGGCACATCATGATCTCATGAGAAGAGAGAAGAACACATACCAATAAGGATAGATGAGACGCCCAGCTCAGGCGACCTAGTGCTTGAGCGTGAGCTCCTTGGAGATGCTTGCCTTCTCGTTAGGACCCAGCTCCTAGGAGATGCTTGCGTGCATACCTGGTTGCCATCGTCCTGCTTGCTACCGCTATGTTCGATTGCGTGCACGTGGTCGTCACCATCCTCTCTCACATCGTGTTCAACAAACACGTCACTAGCCTTACGCATGTTGCCGTCCGCGAGGATGTTGCCGCCATTGTCGGGGAGTACCTGTGGTCGTCGTCGTTTGCCACGTTATCTGTCATCGTTCGGGCATACGCCCCACTCCGCCAACACACAGTCGTCCAGGTGGATGCTGCCCTCTGCAAGGTCACCAGCATGCCGTCGTCTGGGTGGACGTGGGCGTCTTGTTGAAGCTGATGTGGATAACCTCGTGTCTGCCCCCACCCGAAAGAACGTCATGGAAATGTAGGAGGCTGCCCTGCATGAGCACATACGTCATTGTCGGTGTGGCCGCTTCCGTCCTGGTGGTTGCCGCTGGGGTCGATCGCGTCGAGGCAGAAATAAACCAGATGAAAATAAACCATGGAGGGGAAGTTACCAAGCCCCCTTCTAGGTGTAGTGATTATCATATAGAACCATAAAAGACAGATATTTCTGGTGGTACTTCTTTTTTTCAAATCATGAAGAAGAAGCTCTTGGAATTTGATCTATTTATGGGCCAACCCAATAGCATTTTCAGATTTCTTAATAAATCATAGAGGCCCACTAAGCCCATTCGTGCAAGGCAAGAGGTGGGACTAAAGTTTAATCCCACACTCCCACGTTGCTAGTTTGATAGGAGTTGGACCTCCTTATAAGGGAGGTTGTTTTCCCACATGTATGAGCATGAGAACAAGAGAGACATGCATGCGCGCTCCTCCTCTTCCTTCCGCCTCGCCACGCCTCATCACAATGCGCCGTGCCGTGGGAATGAGCCGAGCCATTCTCTAATTTTTTTGCCATGCATGACTGGTATACGAAAGGTCACACAGTAGATGAAATGTTTTGTTGTAGTGGAGATTGAATACGTACGTTGTACCTTTTGGCTGCTGCCTGTTTGTTTCATCTCCCTCTTTTGCTTCACCTCCCGTCACTGCCTGCTCACCTCCTTCTCCTATGCCTATAAAAGAGAGGCCGCTCCTCTCCAGAGAGACACACCAGAACATCATCTTCCTCTCGCCTCAGGATTCCAAGCTCTAACTTGCTGTTAGATACTTCCCTATCCCAGCTTGCGGCGTGCACTGCAGGTTGGGACAGTAGGCCTACGAAACCGCGCCACTTCGATTCCTGTACGGGAGAAGGGTGATAAGGTTTTTGGGGAGCGCTCTGTGCTACTGCTGACCTCTTCATCACGGACGCTACGGAGACCGACGACCACTTCACCAACGACGACTTCTTCCACGACATCGACAACCTCTTCAACGACATGGGTGACAACATCAACGACAACCCCAATGATACTGCCGCAGCTCTGCACGTGCTCATGTTCTTTGTGTTCGAGATCCTACCACAGTTTCCTGTTCTAGCTTTTGTCCTAGATATGTCCCGTTCATATTCACTATTTCATATGCTATTTGCATACTCTTTATCATATTGCATGAGTTGTCTTATCTATGCTATAATAGTCATGTTTTATCTACTATTTCTGTTAATAAAATCATATGGTAAACTCCTCATATTTTAAACAATCCAAAAAACATCATTATAGGTAATTTACCCTAGGTGGTTTTGTTGCTTCCATGAGGCCTCCTATGTTTGAAGGTGTGTACTATAAGAGGTGGCGTGTGAGAGCAACTATATGGTTTCAAACCATGAGCTGCTATGACGGCCCTTTTGGCAAACCTAAAGGAGATATTGATCCTCAACGAGAACAAACTTTTCAGAAAACCGATACCTTGTTTAAGATCCTCTCTTGAGTGTTCTTGGTGAGAACATAGTTGATGCTTATCCGTCAATTGATAATGGGAAAAAATGTGGGACGCACTCGAGGCCAAGTTTAGGGTCACAGATGCGGGCACTGAGTTGTACATCATGTTACAATTCTATGACTACAGGATGACTGATGAGCTGTCCATGGTTCAGCAAGCTCATGAGATACAATCATTTGCTAGAGAAACTTGAGCATTTCAATTGTATGTTATCGGATAAGTTTGTCGCTGGAGGCATCATCACTAAGCTTCCTCCCTCATGGAGGAACTTTGCTATCTCTCTGAAACATAAGAGACAGGAATTTTCCGTTCCGGATCTCATTGGTACTCTTAATGTGGAAGAAAATGCGAGAGCATAAGACATACATGCTCGAGGCATTGTGGGAGGTTCTAGTGCCAATCCGGTACAGAAGAAAAACTTCCAGCCCCACAAGTTCAAGAACAAGGGTAAGTTTGATGGTGAAGGAAACTTTGATGGGAAGAACATGGCTTCATAGCACACCAACTTCATTAAGAAGACTAACAAGAAGAAAGGTGTTTGTCATATGTTCGGAGATCCTGGTCATTGGGCTCCTAGTTGTCCTAACCGTTATGACAAGCGTCAACACGGGAAAGGCGACAAGATCGCCAATGTTGTCATTG
>CBMN010048292.1:1102-13304 GCA_000582825.1 Hordeum pubiflorum
AAAATAGCCCCTAAATACTACTCCGAAGGGGCTTTGTACTAGTTCCAGCAGCCTCTCATCTGCCAAGCGTGCTCAGTAAGAGCCAGAGGAGGAGGAGACTACCGACGAGATGGAGGAGTCGAATCCGTCACCCTCTGCCGCTGCCCTTCGCCGCTCCTGACGCACCTCCTCGAAGCGGCGGGACTCGGCGTAGGTCCCCGCATTCCGCGCCACTGCTGAGGCTTCAATTGCGGACACAGCGGCGGTGAGCTTCATTGCGTGCATGAGCTGGTGCTCCTCCTCCTCCTATAGGAAGTTGATGTAGCGCGCAAGGTCGCTGACGCAAAAGCTGAGTGGTTGGACTTTGGTGGCCTCCTCCTCCCACCTTCGGGTTGAAGTGGTAGAGCGGTGATGGCCCCGGCGGCTAACGACAGTGTGGCGGCCAAGGCAGACAATGGTGTGATGGCGGCCAATGCGGTCGTTGGCGGGGTTGCGACAATGGCGGTTGGCAGTGGGGTGGCGGCCATGGTGGCCACCGGTGGCACCTACCTTCGGACAGCGGTGGCGGAGTGTGTGGTGGGTGTCGTGCGCATAGCCAACAGGGTTGCCCCATGCACTACAAGCTTCCGTGAACCCGTGCCGCCGATGCGGTGCAGCCTCCCAGCTCGAGCCGTCCGCTGGAGGAATGGCTGACCGACGATGACGGACTGGTGCCATTGGTGATTGGGGGAGAAGCAAACTAGAGAAGCTAGGGGGAGGGAGGGGATGGATGCAATGTGGAGTCGCCGGTCATGAGGGTTTAGAAAGCAGGCCAGCAAGCATTGGGGGTTTGGGGGATTTCGCTAAGCCGAGTGGGAACCTGCACGGTTGCGCGAGAACTGGCTCACCGATGCCTTTTTGAGAGGACGCTTGGCCAAACAAAACGTCTGTTCGGTGCCATAGCGTGCACTGGAATCCTCGGGCAGGAACGTTGTGGCAAGACGTGACGGAGGAGGAAGAAATGATAAGTACACAAACAATTAATAATAAAAAATGATTGCATTTTATGACATAGGAAATGCTAGTTCTTTATGCACCATCGCAAACTGCTCAATCATGAGGTTGCTCTCGGTTTAGGAGGCCGCGACGCGCTCTGCTCGTGCGCTCTGCTGGCGTCCATCCACGCGTGAACGGTCACTTACATTTAGGGCGCCATATGCATGTCATTGTGCTGCGCCCGACGTCGCCATGCAGTTATGTGCGCCACGATGCAGTTAAGCACTGCAAAAACTGCCATGTGGACATGTCGAAATTCCAGGACATTCTGGCGCCCACCCACTTAGTCCCACGATATCTTACCTTCATATCTTCTACCTTCCGATCGCGCCATACAACACAAGAAGCACACCCACAACGACAAATATACAGAGGATGCACTCTTCATCTCTTCAACCTTCCTGCTAGGATCCAATGGCGGCTATCCCAGCAGCTGCCGATGTCGAGCAACAGTTCACCATTGTTGTCAAAGTGGACACCCACATCAGGAACATGGACCTCTCGGTGGTGTACACCAACGACCCGGTCATGGCGGAGAACTCCATCAACACTATTGAGCAGCTTCTTGCTGATGATGACAAGTACAAAGTGGTCGGCTTTGACCTCAAGTACACCAGCGGTCGTGCCTGGTATGATCAGAAGGATGTTGTCGCCTAGTTGTGTGTGCGACATCACGTCCTCCTATACCACTATTGCCTGGCCACGAGGCCTTGCGAGCGTTTCGCTAGGTTTGTCAAAAGCCCCGACTATAGGTTCGCAATGGTGGACACCAACAACAATCTAAAGGTGCTTAAGACTTCGGGCTTGGCCTGCCAGAAGCATGTTGACATCCAAGGGCAATACAGAGTCTGGGGCAACAAGAAGGATAATGGAATCCCTGGTTGACCTCGCCACGGCCATCATCGACCCCTACTACGGAGACATGAAGGCCGAGTGCGACAAGGACAAGCCTGTCTGGCACAAGACCTGAGTGAACAAACTAGATGAAGAACACGTAAAGTACGCGGCCAAGGACGCGTACACAAGCTGCAAGATGAACAGGAGAATCATTGACATGAGGAAGTGCCCCCATCCTGCAGACGACGAGGGATAGCCACAAGCAGAGTAGTGGCGGCAACCGTCATAAGAAGAAGTACATGTTTTCATGATCGTCTATTTCTTGTAATTTTTTATTGAGGAATGTACATGTGTTGTGTAGTCACTTGTGTCACTAGTGGACAAATGGCTAGCCATAACTCTTGTTCGTGGCGCGCCATTGCGCACCAATGCCAGCACTACTTTTTTCAAATAGCTACGACATTGGACAAAATCGAACACCATAGCTATTTGCTTAGTACTGGCGTTGCAAATTAGGCCCGGCGTTGCACATTATTCTCATTAGGCCCACGCTAGCAGTAGTCGGTTTTAACAACCCGACTCAATAAAAAAAACTTATCCTTTCGTCATCACTCTCTATCCCCAACTCCACCGGCCCATTCTCCTCTCGATCCCCACCGCCCGCGCCGTCTTCGCCCGATGCCGCCCCGCCTGACGCCGCCTAGCCAATGCCGCCCATCACCGCCCGACGCCCCCCCGCCCGACGCCGTCCGTTGCCGCTCATTTCTGGTGGTACATGTGAAGTCTCCGTAATATCGTACCTATCCTCTTCCAGATTATTCTACTTATCTTTTGCAATTGCTCTGTTCTACGTAGTCACAAAGACTATCTCCAATAGCGTAGTCGCTAAGAGTATCTCCAGATTATTCACTTATCTTTTGTAGAAACTTGGTTCTTTTTTGTAGAAACTTAGTTCTTTTTTGTAGAAACTTAGTTCTTTTTCGATGAAACTTTGTACTTTTTGTAGAAACTTAGTTCCTTTTTGTAGAAACTTAGTTCTTTTTTGTAGAAACTTACTTCTTTTGTGTAGAAACTTAGTTCTTTTTTGATGATAAACTCTAGCTAAAACATTACATAGTTGATGATATACTCTAGCTAAAACATTACATAGTTGATGATAGGTTTCTATTTTAATTTGTATACATATTTTTGATAATACAATCTAAAACATTACATCACAAGGCCAGTTTTCTGTTTGATGCTACAGCATGGCCGACTCTAGCATCTGGGAAGGCTCCTCTGAGCACTGGTCGGCGTTTGCCGAAGAGAAAGGCGAAGTGAGCACCAACCAGGTAATTATGGTTACAAAAAACATGCATGAGCATTGCAAACATCAACATATATAACCATTAATTAATTGTTGATGTTTTGAAACCTTTATAAGGCATACGTACGAGCTCCGCCTTCTCCAGCACCCAAAGAGCAGAAGACATGTGACGTCGACATGCTCAATCGCGAGCTAATCGTGTCACATGAGAGTACCGTCAAGGCCTTGGAGGAGTTTAATGCTTCCCTGAAGAAGGAGAGGGATAAGATTATCGATGACAATGCTATTGTCATTCATAAGATTTGCAATCTCTGACGTCAGATCAGGTTTCTGAACCTTGACATAAGTCATTACAAGAAGGAGATAGAAGTCCGGAAGTTTGAAAACATTCAATTGAAGACGAAGAAAGCCCATTACACGATGGATGGGGAGATGAATAGGAATAAGCTTGGTGAGCTTAAGTTAGTCCTCAGAAGAAACTAGGTAGTGTCGAGAGGGGGAAAGATCAATACATTGTAGAGTGAGAAGTTTGGTACTTTTCTTTTGTGAATTTCATGAAACATTTAGTTTGTGGAGCTGGTAGCATCTTTTGTGAATTGCTGAAACATTTAGCATCTTTTGTGAATTGCTGAAACATTTAGTTTGTGAAGCTGGTAGTATTATTTTTATTATCTAAATATGAAAGTGCCGGTGTGCAACTCTGTCCAACGCCATAGGTATGCAAAATACTGCTGGCGTCGTCTCCAACGCCACCACTATATTCTAATAGTGGCGCCATATCGGTGGCGTCGGGTGTCCATGCTAGCAGGTCCCTTTTTGCCACGCCATNGCTAGGCTTTTCTACACTAGTGTGTAATTGGATGTTCAATTTGGTTATGCAACTATGTTTTTGTTCTGTAGACAGAGCATATATAGATGTGTGCAAATAGAGCAAAGCACATCTCACACGCTTAAAGTAGGGAATACGTCGGTGATGATTTCATCAATCGCTGACAATTGTTTACCAGGAACCGTTTGCCCACAACACATATAACTCGTCAGGAGGAATCGTTTGTGTTATTATCTGTCTTCCCACATGATTGTGATTACAGAACTGTTTGTCAGGTATCACACGCACCTTCTTACGCTAGATCGTTTGTGTTCTGCTGGATGAACGCAAATAGTTTATCCAACTGAACTGTATGTTGTACATCGCAAACATATGTATTTGGTTAACTGTTTGTGTTATTTTGGCTAATGACAAACAGTTCATGAGCACTAACTGTATGCTGTACATCGCACACATCTGTATTTGGTTAACCGTTTGTGTTATTTTGGTTAATCGCAAACAGTTTATGATTACCAACTGGTTGTCGCATATTGCACTTGCAACTTTTTTCTGAATCGTATTTGATGGATCCGCCATCCCTAACAGTTCGCATTATTGGCGATTGAGCTAGAACTATACCGTTTGCGATTCATGCTTCGCACATAGTTTGGTCGAAGGGTCTCAAATTGATGTGTCGTCTTAGCACCTTCCTGCATTAGTGTAACTTAAATTGAGAACTAATTATATGAATAAATGAAATACCTATGGGCGTCTGCAATTATAGGCTTTAGGTAGTTATTTTCCCAATGGTTAAAATCAATATTCCAACCTGAGTACAATTCATTTATCAGAACACGAAATGACTTTTGATAATTTAGATACATTTGCCTCATGACGATTCTTAAGCTTAATCTCTAATGATCTAGTAAATGTTGGATTTGCCACATGGACACATGTCAGCTTGGTGTCAAACAAATATGAGCACCATGTATCGTTTACCAGAGCCAGGAATGTAATCAACACAATTTTTTTTGTACAATTATATAATAGGTTACTTTCAAAAATAATTTACCAAGTCATATTTACATACCGTTCTACATTCGGATATGTCGTATAATTCAAAAAAGTTTCTGAATTGATCAACTATAGACCGGCTTGATAATACATTCTCGCTAGCAAGTGCCACCATCTAAAAGATATGAAGATTTCGTCTACATATTAAATATTTAATGCAATACTATCTATAACTAATTTGAAATAACATGTATAAGTAAATTTACCGCAAAATCTGACTCCATAATGTGCCCCCATCTAATCTTTTTATTTGAGCCATACATGAACTTATCAAGCTAAAAAAGTCTACAAATGTATATATTAAAAACTTCATAGCTAATCATCTTGAATAGCACAAATATATCTTTCATCTCTTCTCCCGTAACTTTGATATATCTTTGTGTATGGTGAATAATCCATATAATGTAAATAAAAATAGTGGTAATGATTAGCATTAGGAAATTACTCATGAAAATTTACATTAACTTCAAGTACAAGATTCGTTACCCTGTGATATTTTCAGTTTTTCCTGTCTAATAACTAGTTGGAGAAATTAGTGATGACAAACGAAGACCTTGCAGCTCTTTGGACACCAAATAACCATGGATTTTTTGCCCTTCTACCATTACTTACTGATATCTTAATCAAAGGATAGTTGGTTAAGTCTGCTTCCAATGATCTGGCATTTAGGTTCAAACTATTTTCACTTTATAATAATCTATATGCCGCAGCTGTTTCCGACATCCTAGAAGCAATTGTTGCTGGAGAAAGTGGAGCAACCTTATGAATGCAATCTGGTGTTTCAAAGTTTGAAATTGGTGGTAAAACACCTTTGTTAGGAGAGATCACTAGAATGTCTTTGTCTGTATTGGGTATTTTTTATTGTATTCTGAACAGCCTCTTCACTATGAGTTATACCTGATATTGTTGAATAAAAATTATATACAAGTAACATGAAATTACAGAAGTTAGAGAGTGCTAATTTACCTTGTACTGTGTTAGGAGAAGCCATTTTCAATCGTTTCGAAGTGCATGTATTAAGCATAAACTGAGAATAATTTTACGTACTTTTATAAATATGCAATGACATACAAAGATTGTAATATTTTCTGGAGACTTAGAATCATTGGTTGATTGGGCTCACTGAATTCTCTTGTAGAATGTTTGGATGTATCTATCAAAAAATTATTTTTGGATTTGCGAGTAGTCTGTTCAGAAGCTTGTTGTTGCAGTCTTTTTGCTAGTGTCATGTTGTCACCCAAGATATTCTTAAGTAAAGCATCAACATTTATCATCATGTTTCCTTCTGTCACCTTATATGCAGTAGTTTTAGATGCATAACCCTCAACACAGCCATCAGGTATGGTAACAAACTTGAACTCGTTCAGATGATGAACAATTCTAGCATTATGCCACTTAAAATCTATTATCTAGGAGATAGATACCTGCATGTACATAAGAAGTTTTATTAATAAATCTAATTATATATAATTACATTGTTTAAAAATTTATGAACATGCTCTGAAAGTAATATCATTGCACACCTTGTTAGATACAGCTCCTTGTATACATGCCTGTGAGTATTTATTACATTCAGAATTTCCAATAGATACAGGGCTAGTAATAATTTTATTACTTAACTGGTATGTATTATTTCCACAATGCTTTGTGATTACAAAATTAAATTTGGAATCAGAAATTGACTTAGCTTTAAAACATTCAGCAGAATTTAGTTTCATTGGACTTCCTATCTTTATCTGCAAAATTAAATATTAACACAACGTAATCATTAGTTTCAAAAAGATAAGAAAAATAACATTTCACATGTATCTCATCATTGAATGAAACTTAATTTAATTTAACTTGCACATTACCTCATTATTTCCAAATGAGTGTTCATCCATATTTTGTCTAACAACTTCTATCATCATTGTCACCTTTTCACAGTCAAATGCTGAAATAGTTGGTACTATATCATCTGGTATGTTGTGGAATCCAAGATTTAAGCTGTCAAGAAACCAAGACTGCACATAAATAAAACATTATTATATTTATATTAAAAACTAGTGGCAAAATGATATAATTGAGTACAACATGTAAATTTCGAAACTGAAGAAGTAGTGGGCAACTAGAAATGTAATTATTTTTTCTTCATCTTTATATCATACTGCACCTTCCTTGTTGCATTCATTATTTTATTTAATGTTGCATCACAAAAATTGAATAAATGTATCTCCTCTGTTTTTACAAGTGAGTCCCAAAAGTCCTTCACATCATGGTTTGCATTGCTTCTTCCAATAAGATAATTACGCATTATGTAGCAAACAAACAAAATTTTGAATTGATCTGATTGGGCCTTGACCATACCATTTGGATAATTTCTTGTTATTATGTTTTCAGCCACCTTCATATTGTTAAGCTCTTCGAGATCATAAGTAACCGAACCCATTGCAATTATTGTGAATTCAATTTTCTCTTCAATGGTTTGTCATTCTAGACCTTTCAAAGATTTAGGTCCATTTGGAATTTGTAGAATACGATTCATATCAGGTGCAGTCATATGCAAAGATAATTTATCATTGATTTTAATAGTTCTTTTGTCAGGATCAATATTGCACATCAAGAGTTGGGTGAATTTTCTGTCCAACTTGTTTATTTGAGGAAGAGCTAGAATACCGACAACAATATTTTCCTTAACCAGATTTCTCTTTACAAGATCTAATTTGTTTACTACAACAACAACCTTCTTGTAAGAACTCCATGGAGTAGCAGCATCACAACCAGATATATCTGATTTTTGAATCATTTGACCGCATATCGGATAAAGCATCTGATTCCGACAATATTACTGGTATTTACAACAAGTATATTAGCAAAAAGGGTAATAACATTGAAGAACTAATGATACTTGTGTGAAATATATGAATGTACATATATACTTTAATATAATGGCTATAATATTTCGGAATAATTTATATTGCAATGTAAAATATATGAAATGTTTTTCTATAGTACCATTTCACTACTTAATATTTTCTATGACAAAGAAAAATATATTTCATAACACACTCTTTTTTACATTTCACATATTAATTACTGGGATACAAGTTAATAAGAGTATAAAACCTATATTTCACAACGAACTTATCATTGGTATCCAAAATAGCTTAACACACTCTATTTTACATTTCACATCATATTACTGGAATACAAGTTAACAAGACCATATAACTTATATTTCACAATGCACTTATCATTGGTCTCAGAATAAGTTAAGACAATTTAGTTTACATTTCACATATTAATACTGGAATACAAGTTAAAAAGACCATGTAAATTATATTTCACAATGCACTTCTCATTGGTTTATAAAAAGTATACGACACTTTATTTTACATTTCACATATTTTTACTGGAATACAAATTAACAAGGATAGAAAACTTATATTTCATAATGCGCTCATCATTGGTTTCAGATAAGCATAACACTCTTCACGTTATATTTCACATATAATTACTGGAATACAAGTTAACAAGAGCATAAAACCTATATTTCTCAATGCACTTAAATTTGGTTCCAGAATAGAATAACACACTTTTTTTAATATTTCATATATTACTTCAATACAAGTTAACAAGACCATAAAACTTATATTTCATATTTCACTTATCATTGGTTTCAGAATAGCATAAATAATGGAGGAAAACTTAAGTTTTCTTCATCTTTATCCAAAGCTAAAGTGAAAAAAAATGTGATGCAAGAAAGTATTTCATAAAATGTTTCATATTTTCTTAAGATTAATTTCCTTTATATCACAAGCTATAATTTTTTCATATGCTATATATAAGAGATGTATTATGTATTTTTTTTATAATTTTCACTATAAAATGTAAAGATAGAACTTGCTAGAAAAACAAATCAAATCTAAACAGGTAGAATAAGATTTTAGTAAGCATATGCTGCTTTAACAACTAGGAAATTAATAGAGGAAGATACAAACCTGATAGCTTCTTACTTTTGGAACGATAAGTAGGATAAGCATTTTTTTTCACATATGCAATGGATATTTTAGATTCATAGATGGATCTTAGGAAGGAAAGAAAAAGAACCACACAAACAGAATTGACAGGAAACGCAGATCTTGAAGAAGACAATGAATGAAAGATGAAGAAGAAAGGAGAGGCGGGTGGGCTAGAGCAACACCTTTTCAGTAGAAGTGATAGATGGGACATGTGGTTGACAAAACTCCTATTGAAATATATGATAAAGTACATATAGTCTCGGCGTTGTGTGATTTTTACACAATAGCCACCATACTATAGCCAATCTAATATTAAGTAAACATAAATAATTATGTGTTAACACAAAAGACAACTTTTGTCCACTTGGCAAAACAAGTACTGTAATGTAATTTTGGCAGTGGCAAATATGAAACTTATAGAACAGGGTCCGATATAGAAAAAACACATAGCAACAAGACTACTTTTTACTACGACCTCTTTTTAAACTTTCAAAGTGTGTTTTGGAGGGAACAATTACGGTGGTCCAAATCACATACAAATAGAGACCTGCAGAGTCCTACTTCACTTCCTACATCCAGCACAAACATCATAACACTACATGGAACAAAACACATCCCCTCTTCTTTCACTTAGCGTTAGCAAGGATGAAGATAAGAGTCCGGCTGATCTAAAGCAAGGTCAAGATGATACTAAGCTAGCTCTAATAAAGGTGGAATCAATAGTAAGTATCTCTCCATTCTTATTTTTTATATTGAATAGGTCTTATAATCATATCTTACTATAGATCTGCATATTTATAACTCTCTTAAAGGATTCTGAAGGTAGTGCTTGTGAGGATGATACTGATTCATCTATGACATTTGCTATGAAGAGAAAAATCCCCCGAACAGAATGTGCTACATCTATTGTAAGTTGTTTGCATTGATTTAAGTTATCTATACTTTGTACATTAATTTGTTTTGTGTTCTCCACTATAGCCACATGTGGATATTGTAGTGGAAAACATTATAGAATAAGAGGTGGGCGAAAGCAATATAGGAGGAAATTTCTTCCCAGAAGCAGAGCTGGATCCAGGTGATGTTGCTTCAGATGTAGAATATGAAAGGAATCAAGAGCTTCTTGAGGAACCAATTCACTACTTTTCACTACATAGAGTTGGAGCAAGCGGTCGTTCGATGCAAAGAAGAAGAATTCTAGATTAGATTCACATCATAAACGTTCCATAAAAATTATGTCCATATTTTGATAACTTGTCTCTTTTGTTATCTCTTCGGTGGAAGTTTTATCATTTTGTATGAACCTATGAACAATTAATATATTTATACATGGAATGTGGTTTGTGAAATGTGTTATATGTATGGAGATAAATATTTTATGCCATATGTAGAATTTGCTTTTTTATGAATGTGAATGAATTATGTGTACTTTGTTATAAAAGATGTTCCATATGAAATGCATTGTTCAACACATATTATATGTTTCACATATCATGTGAAAATGTATTTTCTGACAGCCTGTTTTCTATACATATTGTTTTATGTCCAATCCAGTACAATCCTGATTTTTATGCTATGTAAAATGGCAAATGTTTTATATGTTTTATGTTCATAATAATAGTTGGCATATATATAACATTTTTCAAAACATGAACATGAACAGAACATAATAACATTATGCTTGGAACTATTACATGTTCTTGTGTTATAATATATAAAGATATGTGATATTGTCTGATTTCTAACTATTATATTTTCTCAAATATTTGAGTTAACATATGATAATGTTTATATCACATCATATAAGATGTGAAATATATTCTTCCAATGTTATAATATGTGATATTATGAATTTTATTTAAATTTAACAAATAAATAGTACACACATAATTAGTCCTGATGTACATTTTGGGACTAAGTTTATTTTGAGATTCAGTTTCGGAAAATAAGTTTTTGCTTTCACATTAGTTATGATCTATGACACGTATTGTTATGTAATATTACAAAAACATATATGTAAATAACAGCAGTAACATAGTGAATTTCACAAAACTTATGGTTTCATATTTTATATAGGTCAACAACATAATATTGTAGATGCTATATCTTCTAAATTCTCATATTTTGAAATATGTTTGTAAAATCACAAGCAAAAAAAATGCATGAATTATTTTACATTATTTCTCAACATAATATACAAGCATAAGTACATAATACATAATATATTGCAAACGTAATCACATAATCATTTGCAACATAATATATATGACATGTTACAAGATTTTATTATAACAAACAATGGTAGTCCAGTTTGTTTAAAAATTACTAACAGAAAACACATAAAAAATAGTTACATCATTACAATGAAAAGTCTAACTAATAATACTGAGCTAAGTTGTATAATTTAGCCACTAAGATTATTACAGTAATAAATAAGAAAATAATAGCAAAATCCTTTCCCTTCACATATTTACGAAGATCATTTATCTTGTCTTCGAAGTTCTTCCCCTTCAATTTGACCAAATCAATCTTTTCATGTGATTTATCAACTGCATCTTCTATCTAATCCAGCATATCATCATGTATACCTTGTAGGTAGTTTTGGAATGATGGTGAACGTTTAGCATCTACCCAACAAATCCAAGCGCATTCATCACCCTATAACATAAAATGAGAAAATATATATGTTAAATCACCTAAACAGATTGATACGCTCTATGAGAATTTTCTTAACATACCTCATGAGGGCAGCCAGGAAATGTCTTCCACCATTCTCACTGCCCCATGCTACACGCTGAGCCGGTTTATGATTGTGAATGCATCTTCTTAATGTATATTGGTGTATTCCATACCAATTTTCATCATTTGCATGAGTATAGATAACATCACCAAAAACTACTTCCCCAATGCCCTGATAGAGAAATGAAAATAAATTTAGATACAAATGTTATACACAAAAGATAAGAAATAAAATAAGAATACTTACGTAATTGTAGTTTTCCATGTTTACAAGATGTGATACCCTTGATTCAGTGCTAAAGTGATCCTTGTAATCAAGCTATAGTAACATGAGGATTAAGCTAATCCATTTTGCTAATCCAAGTATGATCACTGTTGGAATCAAACCCTAATTCATTTTGCTTTGCAATTCAAATTCATTTGAAA
>CBMN010048334.1:60-13416 GCA_000582825.1 Hordeum pubiflorum
TTGTTGTTGTTGTTATTGTTGAGTTTTAATTTGGGTAAGATAATCTTCAGAAAGGCCTCTGGAGAGATGGTTCTCCCATCGTTTAGTTTAATATTTATTACTAATCGGGAGCTGAATATATACTATGGAAATTTCTTACCAGATTTTGAAAAAAAAAATCATATTAACAGAGGCTGCTCAGCTGTCATACTCAACAACCCAATGCACAGACTGTACTAAGGAAGTAGAAAATCAACAAGTGGTGCCTACTCAGTCTGATCCGAAAAGTAGTAAAAAACTGGTAATAGATAGCAACAATTTGCAAAGAGCTGCAGCTTCACCGAAAGTGAAATAATAGATTTTTACTAGAGAGGGTTATCCTCTTATTAAACAACAGAAAGCAAAGCTATCAGTAAACAAAATAAATACCAAGCATATAAATTCACTTGCTGGCAGGTTCAACTACAAAATATCTGAATTCCACTTGTGAGTAAATTAAAGAAATTGTCACTACCACAGGGGATAGACCCAACATCCAAGAGTTTCTTTTTCACTTTCCTAATCAATCATCCAAAAAAATTTCAACAGTAAAATTACTGATTTGATTGAACTAACCAATCACAGCTATGTCAGGTTGTCGAAGGATAAACTCTTTATGTCCTAGGTATCCAACATATATGCTTCTGTCCTTGATGCCTGATGCCCTGATCCATGATTGATGCCTGCTGCGATGCGTTGCCGCAGATCCGAAAGAAAATCTTGCTACGGATTGAAATTGTAATCTGACAACATGGATATTTACTTAATGAAAACCTTGCTCTCACAACTTGCTAATTTGAAGATTTACATCTTTGTATCGGTTTTGTTAGTTGGAACTTCGTAGGGTATTTGGTAAATCAACAGCAGGTTAATTTATAATAATTGAAGTTTATTTCTGTATGAGAATGTTTGTACCTATCAAATACAATGTTTTGGCTGATTTCATTTCTATGAGCAGATAAACAAGAAAAACATGATAGTTCATATTCTATGGACACGATGTACGCGAATGCAGATAAAGAGTTTGCATGGCTGACATGTTGTAACTTCATTTTTGCTCTTGTTGATGTTTTTTTTTTTGCTCTGCATCCGAAGATGTATAATCTGGTGTGATGCATGGTTGAGGATTAGTCAGCAACGTGAAGATAGTGAGATATCTTATGATGACGACAGGTTGGTTTGGAACATCTCAGGATTTTTCAGTACATTCATTGTCTTGGAAGATACCGAGAAATCTCGTGATGGTGTCAGGTTTCGGCGAAGTTCTAGATGGAAGTTTAGGTGTTATCATCTCGGGAAAGATAATCTTTTAAGAAAGAATTGTCCTCTTTTGTCGCAACCCCGAGAGCATTAAGCATCAATGTTTCAGATGCCCAGTTGATGCTGATTAACTGTGCTTGATGCCACATTGGTTCCCCTGTCCCTGGAACATATGCTTGATCAAATTTGTAGGGAACAGGTGAATCAAGAACAAAGCGGAAACAAGGCGCTGCTACTCGTGAGTCGTGAGTGATCAAGGCCTGTCTCTGAAGGAAGAATGAAGCTCAGAGACAGGGAAGGATAGGGCACAGAGGATGTATACTGTTTTCTGTGCATTCTTCAGCAGTTGCAATCCAACATGTCAAAGATGGATTTCAAAGTAATATCAAAGCTCAGCTCATAAGGGTTGGAACAAGTAGCAGGTACACAGCATGCAACATGGTCATACAAAATAGTAAGGAGTAACTTTTTTCGTTGTTGAGATTTATAGAAAATAGTAACTGGTAGGTAACAAAATACAGAAAACTGCAAATTCACCGGAAAGAGAATTAATATATTTACTATGGAAAGACTATCCTTTTATTAAACGGCTGAAAGCAGAGTTATCGATTAACCCGAGCACTTTCAGACAAGTTTGATCCAGAGTATCTAAACTCCACTTGTCAGAGTTTCTAAAAGAAATCGTCCCTATCAATGGGGAGGATAGATCCAACACCCAACCCCTTCACTTTCTTAACAAGCGTCCAAACAATTTGAGAGGTTAAATAACTATAATTTGGTTCACCAAACAAATCACAGCTATGCCAAGTTGTTAGTAAAAGATGCTATATAAACTCTTGATGTCCCAGGTTTCCAACATAGATGCTTTGTCCTTAATGCCTGCCTGATGCCATCAACCATATGATAGATAGATGCCTGATGCGACGAATCACCGCAAACCAGAAAGAAATTAAATGAATTAATTCTGTCATCTGACGACAGGTAGCAGGTAGATGTGTACCTTTACGGCTACGCTCGCCTTTTCTGGAAACATGATAACCACGCAAGTGGTTGGTTGGTGCATAGACGGTTTTCCACCGTCGGTCCCTTTCGATTTACCTATTTTACCCTTCTCTTCGTCTTCTCTCTCGAACGAAACAATTTTTTGTCTGCTTTATAAATATAAAGCCACAATACTGAACGATACATAGTGCTAAGAAAATCCTCAAACATGCTGATCAAAGAAACACACGACAAAACAAGCCAAACAGCTAACAAGTACCAGGTGTGCACTACTACCCGTCTCCAACAAACCGCCTAGAATAAGCACAAGAGAGGCCAGATCACCGCAAGACGCCACCAAGGCCGTCGACAAACAAGCGAACAAGCGACACCCAGAAGAAATCACTGGATTTTGTCGCACCACCCCACCAAACTATTGTGGAAGAGGACCCTCTGTCCTCTCACTCCGGACGAGGAGCGTTGACCCTGCTGGCAAGCAGAGACATCAGAGAGAAGATTTCGTCACGAGTAAAAGATAGGTGCAAACATTAGCTGTCAGAGCTTAGGCGTTGCTAGATGGAGCTCCAAACCATCTCGAACATGCCGCAACGATCGAAAGACACCTGCCCACGCTGATGACGCCCTCAAGAGGGTCACGATACAAAGCGCCGCCACTATGCCCACCGAAGCAAACATGGATTTTCAATCTGAAAGTTGGAAGGAGTGGGGAACCCAAGGCGGCATCCCCAAGAGGATAACCTTTTTTCTTGATGGGCCGCCCTAGTTTGGTTCTATTTTTGTATCCTGTTGACCGAGGCTTCGGACATTTGCCTCCTTGACCTTCTGGCACGGGGCAGGCGTCAACCTTCGTATTACAATTTTGTAGAGGCTTGTGTTTGTCCTGAATAACAAATGTGAGCAGGAGGGAATAGAAAATGCGGTGGCCGACTAACAACTAGGGGAACCCATGAAAAACAAGCCAGTATGTTGACCAAAAGCGGAGAACAATGCAGTGTCCAAGTTAACATGCGGGGACATCCTTGTGGATAAGTTATCATATTCTCTTGGGATTATATTGAAGCTTGGTCAGCTTGCTATACCGTCGAGGAAGCGAAACTTAAAGCGACCCTCTCCGGCCTGTATGTTGGTATCACTCTTGACAAGCCCATCATTTTAAAAACTAATTGTTCTTTTGTGGCTTCTGTTTTGAAAGAGATTGTGTTGACAAGTCACTACTGGTTCACCTAAAGAAGGAGGCGTTGAATGTATCTAAGCTGCTGGTGAATTTAAAGATCTCCGCGATTAACAGGAGGGCTAATATGGTAGCACACGAGATTGCAAAGTTTAGTTTTGATAATAGGTTTGATGGTATTCTTCTTAATATTGTTCCGCCCTGCGTGACAAATTTAGTAATGAATGATTGTACGAATGTTTAAGTTAATTAGTATATGGTGAGGTTTAAAAAAACACACGCGGGGACACCCTTGTAAGAGAGGGTTTTCATTACCGTTTGTCGAAAAAAGAGTAACATGCGAGGACACCCACATAAAAGAGACTATCTCATTTCTAGCGACCTTAGTAAAGTTAGACATATGAAGTCATCTCTCAATTTCAGTTTCTCCGCGTGTATTTTATATTCACAATATTGGTGGAATGTTATTAAAGAAACTAGCCATGCCACCGGTCATAAGAGCAAGGCTAATAGTATAGACAACTGACTACATGTTGTTCCCTTCAAAACGAAAAAACTTACTATATGTTGTTACCACGTCATTTAGAGCCATCACCTATAGTTAAGCGCATAATAAGGTTGGCTATTATACTATTACACTACTTCATATTTTCTCTTTCATTTTCTGCATATTTATTGTATTTTTGTAGAAACATGTGTAGAGATGGGCTCTCGCATGACAATTCACTTTCCTTATTTTTACATGTCTCTTTCCTCCACATAGAAAAATATGACATGTAAGCGGATTACACAACTGTTATTATACTTGCTCTAAGGCCACGACACATGCTTCCAGGCCATGTATCTAACAGGTTGGTTTTCTTCCCTCGGTTCATTTTTGTAACCGTCTGATCTGATCCTTGTTGAAGGAAGAACCAATAGAGGTGGGCTTTATGGGATAAAAAACATTGGTTATGGGTGTTATTAGGTTTAGCTTGTGAGTATTTCCTTCCCCTACCAAAAAAATGAGTGTCTCTTCTAAAGAAATGAGCATTAGTGGTTTCGGGCGGTTCCTCTCGCCTCCGGTCTCCTTTTCGGCTTTTAGAGGTGGGAAAACTACGGATCAACGTTTGAAGTACAATTATTTTTCATCCATGTTTGTTTCTTGTGCCTTTTGCGGCAAAGTTTTGTTGGTGAAGGTGGTGTAGTACGGAACATAAGCCCCATGGTTCTATCCATGTATTGTTGTGTTTGTCGTGGCCGATGCAACCTACACTGGTGAGCCAGTGGTGTTTCTGTCCCGCATATCGACGGCCCCCATGCTTGTGGACTGTCGTTTGGCGCTTCGGCCTATCTTGATGATGGCGATGGCGATAGTATTGTTAAGCATGTTTTTGTCACTGGGTATGTTGATTCATTCTTTTGTGCTCACAGTGTTCTTCCGTGACAGAACGACAACGAAGCAGTAATCTGACAACTTGTATTGCAAGTGGTGTGAGGAGGTAAAACCCTACGTCCTGCTTGATTGTATTGATGGGTGAGATGGTTACAGAGTTGATCTACCTCGAGATCAAAAGGGCTAAATCCTAGATTAATTAATCTGTCTCTACGAACTAAGCCCCCTGGTTTATATAAACACCAGGGGTACCTAGGGTTACACATGGTTGGTTCCCATCCGGGCATAGATACGCCCATTCTTACTTGGAGGACACACCAAGTCTTCGGAATATTCCCCCATAAGCCTAGGGTCATTTCGCAGTCCGACCTTCCCGAAGATGCCACAAGGTGGCCTACCGGGCCGGAGTATAAGAGATAAGTCAACGTCCCAAGGACCCCTTAATCTCGGACTCCCTCACCTTTGCAAGTACATTCAGAGGTTCAGTCGTGTGAAGTACAACATCCCCGACAACCATCATGTCACGGTGATCGTCGTGTTCCACATGAACATGCACAACAGGTAGATTCGTGAGGAGATGAGCATCATCAAAGTGCATGATGTCGCCAAGCTTTATGCTGTGGCTGATAAATGCGCACGTGTTGAGGAAGGGAGAAGGCTGCCTAGTGAGGATGCTGGCGTGGAGGTCGACTCCGACGATGAGGATGCGTCCAATTCCAAGAAGAAAGGCCGGAAGCGCAACCACAAGCGCAAAGGCAAGGCTGTCATGGCCGTTGAAGGCTCCAACAACTCCAAGGCCGGCAAGAAACCCAAGACAGAGGGCTCCGGCAAGGAGGTTGCCGCGTGCTCCGGTGATGATGAAGCCGCGGCAGGCGAGAAGCATGGCAGGCTGTACTACAAGATCCATCACACCAAGGGCCAAGGCATCAACGATTGTCGTCAAGGCGAGCAGCTCGCTAAAAAGCAAAAGCAAGAGTACGAGAAGCACAACAACAAGAAGGGCCAAGATGGTGCAGGTGGTTCTGGCAAGAAGAGCCGTGGTGGGCGTGGTCGTCGCCGCGGCAAGGCCAAGCAACAGAAAGAGAAGCCCGCAAGAGGCCACGACAAGAAATCTGGTGACGAGGACAGTGATGACAAAGATGAAGAAGGATCTGATGGCCAAGAATTCTAGAAGGTAATATACGCCAAGTGCATTGTCGGGGGCACATCTTTGCACTCCTCTCCCGGCAACTCAAATAGTGTGCCTGTGAGATCAATGCGGCAGAACCGGAAGCGGAGGTACATAAACCCCTCAAGTGGTCCAACACGCCTATCATCTGCGATGCCGGAGACCACCCTGACTGCATTACTATCGTCGGGTGCCTGCCGCTGTTGGTTTCACCAACAGTTCGCAACCTCTAAGTTACAAAGATGCTAGTTGACGGTGGGATCGGCTTGAACTCGATCTTGCCAGACATGATCAAGAGGCTACAGATCCCTGACATGGATCTCAAGCCCATGGGGACATTCCAGGGGATTAACCCTAGGAGAAGCCTTCCGAAAGGAAAGATCACACTGTCGGTGACGTTTGGCAGCGAGCTCAACTTCAGAACAGAGAAGATCACTTTGGATGTTGCCAAAATCCCAATGCCGTACAACGGAATCCTGGGCCGTCCAGCATTGGCAAAGTTTATGGCGGCGTCCCACTATGCCTATAATACTCTGAAGATGTTAGGGCCGATAGGTGTCATCATAGTCCACACAGACAAGAAAAGTGGTGTTTTGTGCGCTGACAAGCTCTTCCGGGAGGCAGTTGCAACATCTGCCGACAAGGCACATGCTCCTGCCGGTGAAGCCCCCGGGGGAAAGAAGAACAAGGGTTCCAGCAAGACCTCTGGCAAGGACTCTAGGAAGCGTGCGGTAGAGTGCAGCACGCCCGTTGAGGACATGACAGAGAGCTCCACCACCAAGAGCAAGAAAAACGAAGTGACCATTCCCAAGACGAAGCAAGTGGCTACATGGGAGGACGGCGAGGGAGGCACATTCACCATAAGTGCCACCCTCGACAACAAATAGGAAAGCATGATCATCTCTTTCCTTCGGGCGAATGTCGATGTGTTTGCATGGCAACCATCTAACATCCCCGGTGTTCCCAGGGAGGTGATCGAGCACCACCTAGCCGTCTGATCCCATGCACGTCCCATCAAGTAGAAGGTCAGGAAGCAAGCTCTGGAGTGACAAGAGTTCAATGCTGAAGAAATCAAGAAGTTAGGAGTGGCAGGCCTGATCAGAGGAGTGATCCACCCAACTTGGTTGGCAAACCCTGTAGTAGTGTGTAAGGTGAGCGGGAAGTGGTGGCTTTGCATTGATTTCACTTATGTCAATAAGGCTTGTCCAAAAATCGCTTTCCCTTGCCATGCATTGATCGGATAGTGGACTCCCCAGCCGGCTACGATTTGCTTTCCTTCCTTGATGCCTACTCTAGATATCATCAGATCTTTATGGCCAAGGAAGATGAAGAGAAAACCGCATTCATTACCTCATGTGGCACGTACTGCTTCAAGCGTATGCCCTTCAGGCTGAAGAGTGCGGTTCAACACTTGCAAGAGTTGTCCAGACTGGTTTTGAGCCCAAGATGCATAGAAATGTGGAGGCATCTATGGATGATATAGTGGTCAAGACTAAGGAAAAGGTGACACTGATTCAAGACTTAGAAGAAACATTTTCAAACTTGCGCAAGATCAACTTGAAACTCAACCCCGAGAAGTGCGTGTTTAGAGTCCCGTCCAGCAAGCTCCTCAGGTTTTTCATGTCGCAACGCGGGATTAAAGCCAACCTGCCAAGATAGAAGCGATCGAGCAGTTGGAGGCACCGAAGCGCATCAAGGATGTGCGCCGCTTGGCGGGTTTCATTTCTGCCCTCAGCAGGTTTATTTCCAAGTCCGCAGAACGTGCCCTGCCATTTTTCAAAATCTTGAAAAAGGCAGGTCCGATGAAATGGACCCCGGAAGAAGGGGTAGTGCTGCAAGACTTGAAGAAATAATTATCCTCTACGCCAACACTAGTCGTGCCTAAACAACAAGAACCGTTCCTGCTATACCTAGCGGCAACGAATCAAGTGGTTAGTGATGCGCTCGTGGTGGAGAGGGAAGCTGAGGACGAAGAAACGAAACCCCCCGGGCTGGCGATTGGCAAGCCGGATCCACCCCTGGCAAGCCGAGGGCCACCAACATGAGTGCAGCGCAAGGAACAGAGCAACAGATTGTGTTGAAGAAGAGGATGGTGCAGCGCCCAATCTATTTTGTCAGCTCTCTCTTGCAGGGGGCTAGATCAAGATATTTTGGCATGCAGAAATTGCTTTTCGGCCTTCTCATGGCCTCCAGAAAGCTGCGCAACTACTTCCAAGCACATCATATCACCGTCGTCACTCGCTTTCCATTGCAACGCATTTTGAGAAAGCCAGAGGTAACCGGCAGGATTGTTGAGTGGGCATTGGAGCTAGATAGCTTTGATATGAGTTTTGAAAGCACAACATCTATTCCGAGCAGAGCCTTGGCAGAATTCATTACAGAATGGACGCCAACGTCAGACGAAGAAATCCCGGAGATGGCCCTCCACGGCAAGGAAACACCGCAGGAATGGATCATGTACTTTGACGGGGCCTTTTTGCTGCAAGGCGCCGGTGCCGGATGCTACTTGTCGCACCCACCAGAGAGCACCTCAAGTATGTGATCCAGATGCACTTTCCCCAGGAGCTGTCGACAAATAACACAGCCGAGTATGAAGGATTGCTTGTCGGTCTGCGGATAGCAGTAGACCTCGACATCAGAAAATTAATAGTCTGAGGAGATTCACAGCTTGTTGTACGCCAAGTGAACAAAGATTACCAAAGCCTTCTGATGGAAGTGTATGTAGAAGAAGTGAGGAAGTTAGAAGAGCATTTTAACGGTCTGCAAACAGAGCACATTCCGCATGTAAAGAATGGCATTGCCGATGACTTGTCAAAACAAGCTTCTCAAAATTTGCCTGTGGAACCAGGTACTTTAGTACTTCGACTGACACAACCATCCATCACGCCATCAGTACGGCAAGCAAAGAAAAGAAAAATATGTTATGGCGACTATCTCCCGGCAGAGCTGCCAGCCGCCGCCAAGAAGGTCGCCAAGAACAGCGAAACACTTATCGGAGGGCTGCAAGCTCCGATAGGCCATTTGGCCGTTGCCATCGAAGCTAGTGCTCCCGCAGCAGAGGAAATGCCATTAGTCCTTGTCGTTGAACTCCAAGGTCCAACATGGGCGCAGCAAATCGTCCCCTACCTCCAGACAGGTGAACTTCCCGAAGAGCAAGAAGAAGCCAAAAGAGTAGCCCATCAGTCAAGCATGTACCAATTCGTGGATAACACTTTGTACAAGAGGAGACCAAATGGGGTGAAATTGAAGTGCATTCCCCGGGAAGAAGGACGACAGCTGTTGGCAGAGATACATGAAGGGATATGCAACTCCGACATCGGGTCACGTGCCCTTGTCAGGAAGGCGTTCCAGCAAGGCTTCTATTGGCCGACAACCCTTCAAGATACCTTGGAGGTGGTCACTACATGTGAAGCATGCCAATTCCACGCCAACCAAATACATCAACCAGCGCAAGCCCTTCAAACCATACCGCTCTCCTAGCCATTTGCAGTCTAGGGGCTCGACATCGTCGGCCCTTTCCCCCGTGCTACCGAGGGCTTTGATTCTTGTTCGTTGTAATCAACAAGTTTACAAAGTAGACTGAGGTGGAGCTGGTGAGAAAGGTGACGGCACAAGCAGCGGTCAAGTTTTTTAGCGGAATAGTCTGTTGTTTCGGTGTACCCAACAGGATCATCACAGATAACGGAACGTAGTTCACCAGCAACACCTTCATGCAGTATTGCCAAGACATCGGTGCCAAGATCTACTTCGCGTTATTTGCACACCCCAGAAGCAACGGCCAAATGGAAAGGGCACATGTTGAAGTGTTGCGTGGCCTCAAGACAAGAACTTTTTACAAGTTGCACAAGCACGAAGGCGCTGGATTGATGAGTTGCCGGCGGTTCTTTGGTCGATAAGGATGACACCAAATCGAGCCGCCGACAAGATACCCTTCTCCCTAGTCTATGGTGTAGAGGCGGTGCTCCCCATGAAACTCACATATGTGTCACCTCAATACAAGCTTTCAACGAAGAACAACAAGAGCCATTGCGGCAAGACGATGCCACGCTCCTCGAGGAAGATCGTCTTCAAGTTGCACTGCGTGCCGCCAGGTACCAGCAAGCCTTGCGCCGCTATCATACCGCAAGGTGCACGCCAGGAGTGTAGAGGAAGGCGACCTTGTTCTTCATAAGATTCAGTCCACGAAGGGATCCAACAAGTTGATGCTAAAGTGGGAAGGCGCTTACCGGGTGGTACGAATCGCCAGTCCCGGCGCAGTCCAGCTAGAGACCGAAGATGGCACCCTGATGCAGAACTCATGGAATATTGAGCATCTTCGCAAGTTATACTCGTGAGGCGTTGTTGTCGGGGCTCCCGACAACCCCTTTTTTACGAGTTTGCCGGCAAGGCATGTAATCCTTTGTACAAAGCCAGGCGAAGACCCTGTGCGAAATCAATAAAGCTAAGTTTTCACAACCTTTTGTCAAAGTACATATTTATCATATGTATATTGCATGAAATGTTGTGTTTATCTTTGCATAAGAGTGATTGATGAACCAAAGGTTCCTAGCCTCCTATTTTTCTCTTCTTTCTTTTTCTCAAGAGAAAGAAGGGGCCCTCGCGTGCAAGTCTTCCCAGGGGGAGTGATGGTATGGACACCTACAAACGCGTTCAAGGTCAATCATTCCGCGGCAAGAAGTGCAGCAAAGAGAAACTAAGTTGCAGAAACTTTATGAAATTCTCTCTGTTGTAATCTTTTTACCGTGGACAATATCGACATTTGTATGAGAAAACCTGCATGCGAAGGACCCTTGTCGGAATTGTCTGTGCTCTTTGAATGCTTCGAGTCCGCTCGGCAACCAAAGCAGTTGCGGCAAGGATGCCAAGGTGGCCTTGCCGATGGCGGCATCGCCAGCAGGGTGCTAAGGACTTGTTCCTAAAAGCGCTCGCGGCAAGGATGTGCACACCGGTAGGCGTCTCCAATAAGCTTAGGGACTAGAAACATACAAGTGTGGGATCATACACGAGGGAAAACGATTCATTCATCAAACATGATAAGCGTTAAAATATTTAGTAGAGAGCGCTCAACTACTTTTTCTTGCGTCCCCGCGGAGTTACATTCGGTGCGATTTGAATACAAAAGGATATCTACCACTACGATGTGCCGATTGATCCGGAAACAAGGTCTCACGGATGCAGCGCCGCATCCGCCCCAACCGTTTCCTCGTGCAGGTGGCCGACAGGGTGATAACCTGGATAGGCGCGACCCACCTTCAAAATCCAGTGAAGGCATCATACGCACCTACTCAGAATCATCGTCCTCTGTCTTGATGGCGGGGGAGCTGTCGTCGTCGTCATCGCTAGAGGAGTCAAAGTCGCTGTCTCTGCGTAGCACTCCAGACAGTTGTCTGAAGCCCTAAAGAACTTCACGGAAAGCATGGTAGCTCTGTCAAATTTGAATTGGAGGAGATGCCCCGGCCCCAGACCGCGGGAGCGGGCGAACGACTTCCATCCCCTCATCAGGAACATGGCGCTACCAAGAGAAAGGTCGACCGCCACCCAGGCAGGCCCGTTGCAGCAACCGTCCTCTCAAAGCCATAAGCCTAAGGGCCTGCTGCCTTCCATGACCCATGCGAAGGGGTCAGGAAGCTGCAGCCAGCTACGGGGACGACGATGCAGTGCCACGACAAACTCATGCGCTACTTCCCCTGTGTGGGTGTCCACCTGGGGTGTGAGAAGGGGTGCACCACCATGGCCGCGTCGGCTTGGGACACCCAACCTTCCGCGGCCCCTGGATGCAGCCCCTCCATGGGCTCGAGTTGGCCCCCGTAGCCGTGACCAGGATGCGCGTCTTGCTCCGGGGGAACCCTCGAGACGACGACGGACCTTCGAGCTCGACTGCTACCCCTCGCCATTCCGAAGACGATCTTCTGGGAGAAACGGCGGAGAGAGGAATAGAAGGGAGAAGATGGTGATGGCTGGTAGACTGGAGTGAGGAGGTGTGAATGAGCAACGCCCTCCGCAGTACCCTCTTTATAGGGAGGGCGCGAGGGCTGGCTCCTCACTGTTCGAAATGACAGCACACAGGCAAGCGCACTACTCCAAGCGACCACCGCCCTTCGCCAATGTCGCACTTTGCATGCAACACGCGTCATAAAGGGCGCGGTAAAAGAAAAGAAGATGGAGGGAAACGGCGATAGAGGTAGACAAATGGATGAGATATGTTGCACGTCTGTAAGTCCTCCTATTAGAAGGAGGGAATACGCAGAGGCCGCCTCTTCAAATCCAGCGTGGTCGCGCCTTTTTAGGCGCGCCCCTGTGGTGTCGTTTCAAAACCACCTCTCCCACGTCCCGCATTAAATGAGCGTTATGGGTGGGGCAGTCAAACCATCATTACAACCACAGTCAAGATCGGGCCACGCTCTTGTGCACTATTTTGGGCCTAGCCCAACAGTGTCGCACACTCTGGTATGGTCCAGGTCCGGGGGTCCTGTCGGTGCACTAAAGAACGGGCCCTTTAGTGCCCTGACTTGTGCACATGCAGTAGGCTCCTTTGGCTCGGCAAGCCTTGCCGGGCGACGCTTCGTCCAATCAACACCATGCAACAAGACCAGGCCATCGACAAGCCTACTTGCCGATGAAGAAGACCCGACAGTTGTCGCGCCCGGCAAGGCTTCGCTACCATGCCCCGGGTCCACTTCGTCAAGATGGTCGTCACCATCAATGAGGTGTCGAGCGGGTAGGCCATTAGGTAGACCTTGTCGGGGCATGGGGCAGCTCCAGGAAATTACAACAGTTTTAATCACACCCGTCCCAGTGGCGTGGCAAGATAATAGGAGGTAGCTGGGCGAACGGCATAGAAGGAGAGGCAGTCCTTGCCGAGGAGCGTCGCCAGCGTGACACCTCATGACGCATTTAATGTGCATGTCCTAATCCGTCAGGGTTAGATATTTCCCACTTCCATAGCCACTATTCACCCTTGTGTATTTACCATTTTAGCCACTATGGTAACCCCTTTCGCCTATAAAAGGAGGTCCATGGCTACCTTTACAAAGTTCGAAACCCTGCTCAATTGCATGCGTAGTAGCACTCTTGAGCTTCTTGACGGGTGACCGCGCTCCTTGTAACTTGAGCACATATATTCAATCACAAACACATAGGACATACGGTTTTATACTTCCGAGTGGCCCGAACCTATCTAAACCCCAATAGCGCTCTGGTTGGTGTTGCTCTTTGCATATGTGGACTCCCACAGTAGAACCACAAAGGGGCCAGATAGTCCCATAGATCGACGTACATCGACAATGGTGGTTGTCGTCTTCTTCATTTGATTTCATTCATAGTCGGATCTTTCTCTTCTGTATGATGATTGTTATGTATGGA
>CBMN010048445.1:0-10099 GCA_000582825.1 Hordeum pubiflorum
GAGGGAGAGAGAGAGAGAGAGACCGTCTATTCTGACATCGATGTCAGGATAACTATTTTGACAAGTTATTCTGACAACACTTCCGAACTGCACGGTTAACGCGGGTGCACTGCATCCCTATCAAATGAACATTGCAATGTAAGCAGAAAAAACTGCACGCGTTTTTTCGTCACCGTTTTCGCTCCAGATTCTAAACCGTTTGTCAGAACGAGACATATAATATACCGTTGGATAGCTACAGAAAATCCCCAAATTTTTCGTGTTGACCACTTTTCGCGAGTCCTCACGGTTTAAGAGCAGTTTCAAAAACGGTGACCGCCCCACGAGTGGCAGCGAGCGTATTTTCGCGTTTTTTTCAAAACCGCTCGTCGGAATGAAGCAAACGATAGGGCATTGGAAATATATCGTCGAGTCGCAACTTTTTCATGTAGATTAGATTCTATAATTCTTTACAGTTTGTGAGTAATTTTAAATTTATTCAAACACGGAATTCTGTTTTTCAAATTTTTCGATTTTTTCGGTACGGTTTTCGCTCCAGTTTTTTAACCGTTTGTCGGAACGAGGCGTGTGATACAGCGTTGAAAAGCTTTGTAATAGGCGTGTGATGCAGTTTTGGTTTTACCGAAATGCAGACACTCTGTTTTTTGCGACACCAAAATCGACGAGTAAACTGCATCCGACAGAAAAGCGCACTGCTTCAGACTAAAGACCGCATTGCATCGGACGAGCAAACAAACTGCATGGTTTCTTTTCTTAGACATAAACTTTTTCAAACGAGGAAGTGAACCGCAACATTATCGAGAAGTGAGCCGCATTACTTTGTTGTGTTGTTTACCTAACGGTTTTTCTACACTACACGTTGGGGGTAAGTGAAAAGCATTCTTATATTTGTCGCTTCTCTAACTTTTTGCACTTCACATTGGACATAATTGAAACGCAACACTCCTTAAAGTGAACCTCATAATTATATTTGTCGTTTCCCTAATATTTTCAAGTAACACATCTTGGACTGCATGATGTTTATTGTCTTTTCTATATTTTTTAAAATGCATATGTACTGCATAGATGGATAGTGTACTGTAGATTTTTCAAACGAACTACTGGCGCAAATCATGAACTACTCAAAGATACGAAGCGAACCTCTTTATATCACAACGTTTTTTAGAAGCATATAACATTTTTTATCTCCTCGAAGTTCTCTTTCTTATGTTTTCCTGATGAAACTGCTAGAACATTTTATTAACAAGGTGATCCGCGAGCCATTAGGAGTGTACTGCATTAGGATTTTTTCCCCCTTCTTTTTCATTGACCCCCACTGTACATTTAGTGCACTACTTTTTCTTTTTGACAAATAACAGAGTTTCCAACGGAATACATAGAGTAACGAACTACCGGGCCCGTGGGGCAGTGAGGCGAACGACACGAGAATTAAAATATTTACATTATGTATCAAACGAAAGAGAACTGCAGAAGTTTCAAAAATAAGGAAGTGAACTCCACGCATTTAACCGCATAGACAAGCACACTACTGCATCTCATGCTTCAGAAGCTGCACCTCCGTGCTCGCCGGTTAATCAGAGAAAAGTTAACTGAATAGCAGCTGGGCAATAATCACCACCACTACTGCTGCACAGAATAGCAACCAAAAAATATTCAGAAGAAAAATCGGGCAAGCTAGGCCGTGAAATGCCAAAACAAAAGGAACTGACCACAATAAGCGGTCGTCATGGTGGTGGCCCTAGGCTCGATGGCCTCTTCCATGCTACTGATGTGCCGTCATGGACTCATGGTAGTCTTTGAACCATGCACCAGGATCTCCAGGGATTTTTCCATGCCACTTATCTGAAGAAACAATCTTCCATGCCGTTTATCTGAAGAAACAACACGAACGCTTCACACACTGCAACAGCCCGCACCGAGCGCACTGCACGCACGCGCCCGTCGGACTGCACCTGCTCACCGTCCGGACTGCACGGGGGCTGAGCTCGTGCTCGTGGAGGAAAATAATGAAGAAGGTAGCGGTGGGTGGGTGAGGTAGCGCTGCCGCTGCGTCTACCGGGGGATCTCGAGCTGCAGGCGGTTGCAACACTGGGTTCCACAGGCGCACTGCATTCGCACGCACGACCGAACCGCAAGAGCGTGCTGCCCGATCGAGCTGCATGGTGTGCCCCGGAGAACTGAATGCCCGCCCTGCCTCCATCGACCCCCTGCACATCTTCCGCTGCTGCTTGCACCTCCTCTGTTCACCGTGCGGTGGTGGTGCCGGACGCATAGCTCGTGTGGTGGTGCACGGCGGACGGCGATTTGAGGAGGTGGAGGACGACCTGGGCTGAAGGCCACGGGAAAAGCGGCGGACGCCATGGCCTCTATTGCTAGGGCTCGGATCCGGTTGCCAAGCCTCGTCGCCGATGGCGGAGCGTCGGGCGGATCTTGCAGGGGGTAGCGGTGGGAGGCGCGCGAATCCATGGCCCTATGGATCCGGCAGACAAAGGCCGAGGGCGGCCCGATTTGGCGGCGAGGGAGGCCGGGGAAGGCGGCGGCCGGCGCGGAGGTTCAGGGCCAGATGACGTGGTGGCCCGGTGGCTGGCGTGGACGGTGGTGATGTATAAGGTGGGCGGCGCTGATGGGGAAATCGGTGGGAGGAAGCGCCGTTGGGGGTGGTTGTGAACAGAGGAAGAAGGTGGGAGGGCGGGCGAGGGCAGGGTGGAGTGGACCGGGGTGGCGGCGGCAGCCTGGGTGGCGTCAGGACGCGGCGCTGGTAGGAGGTTGACGGGGGCGGCGCGTGCGGTGGGCCCTGTGGTGGTGCTCCGGCGGCGGCGCCGGTGGAAGGTGGACGGGGCGGCGCGATGGCGGCCTGGGGTGGTACTCCGTTTTTCTGTTACTGCTGGCCATGTGCGGTTTGTTTTGGGACGCTGCCGCAGTGCAAAAGTGTTATCAGAATAACCCTGTTTGATGTTAGAATAAGACTTTTAAGGATGTTGTTAGAATAGACCCACCTTATATATATATATGTATCTAACCACTAATTAATTGTTCATGATTTGAAACCCTTGGCAGGCATACTTAGGAGGTCCGTCTTCACCGGCTGTCGTTGTGCAGTGTTCAGGTGACGTCGACGTGCTCAGTTACGAGCTGATCGCGTCACGTCAGAGCATCCTCAAGGCCCTGCTTGAGTTGAATGACTCCCTGATGAAGGAGATGGACAAAATTATCAATGGCAATGCTATTGTCTACGATAAGATTTTTAGTTTCGAAGGCCAGATCACGGCACTGAACCTCGAGATAACTGAGATCAATAAGGACATAGAAGTCGTGAAGGCCTAGAGGACTCAACTGAAGACGGAGAAAGCGCATTATATCAAGGAGGGGCAACGAATAGGAATAAGCTTCGTGACATGAAGTTAGTCCTTAGGAAACACTAGCTAGCTAGGTAGTGGCGATCAAGAGAGGGGAAGATCAATATATATACATTGTCAGAAGTAATTGGTACTTTCCTTTTGTGAATTTGGTATCTTTTGTAAATGAAATGTTTGGTATCTTTTGTGNNNNAATGTTTAGTATCTTTTGTGAAGCTAGTATTTTTTGTTTAGCTAAATATGACAGTGCCGGCGTGCAACTCTATCCAACGCCAGCAGGTATTCAAAATACTGATGGCGTCGTCTCCAACGCCACTAGTATATTTTAATTGTGTCTACGCTAGCAAAGCCATTTTGGCCACACCATATCTAGGCTTTTCTGTACTAGTGCAAAAACCCATGCTAGGCAATCTTGGATAAACCTTGACTTCAGAAAACCATACTGATTTGAATGCACCGACCTAAGAATAGCTTTCTGAAGTCTATTAGCCAACAATTTGGTGATAATTTTAATGGTACAATTGAGTAGTGAAATTGGTCTAAAGTCACTGGGGCTTTGTGGATTGTCTTTCTTTGGCATCGGCATGCTCGATATGGATATGGAACATGTCAATATGGCATGCTTTATATGGATATGGAACATGTTAATATGTCGATTCTGACTTTGCACTTTGCCTCAGCGTCCTCCGTAATGCATATGAAGCATGCTCCATATGGATATGGAGGTTGTCGGCGCCTCTAGAGTTGCTCTTAAGCTTTCCGAGTACTAGTGCATGCGCTCGCAGCATGTTCTCTAAATATAAGACCCAATAGCTGGCACATATTCACTGGGAGGGGTTGACATATGCGAACGATTTCGATAGCAATTTTAGTTATAGGGGGTGGAAAATTTAGTCGAAGTGGGTAGACAACTTTAGTCGAAGGGGTTGGCAGTTTTCAGTTATGAAGGCATCTTTTCAGGCAAATTGCCATCGACTGATTGCGTTCAAACAACTGTGATGGGGTTCGTTGGGACCTCGTCCCAGAGAACATCAACCAGTTAACATTACGGAACCATAAATGTGTTATATGCATGACACCAAAAACAATTCCTCTGTACCTAAATACTTGTTGTTGGAAAGAACTAGTCTAGTTAGGTACAAAGAGAGTATATATGAAAACTTGAAAGTACAACACAACGCCAAAGAAAGATATTATCACTAAATTCTAAATGTGAGGCTGCACACAGTGCTGCATACATAAGAGCATCTACAACCGGACAAAGCAAATATGACCCCCTAAACGTCCGTGGCCGCGCCCGGTCAGTGACCAGACGTGTCCCCTATTCGTTCGTTCGCGCAACCATGCTTCTTATTTTCTTCATCATATGCCCGTTCACTTGCACGTGATTGATAGAGAAGAAGAGAGAGAAAGAAAANNNTGAATAAAGAAAAAGAAAAGGTGATCCAGGGTGGGATCGCATCCTACGTGACGGATTGACGGACGTGTGCCCGGTCGCGTCCGTGAGCCCTCATATCCTCCCTATATTTGAGATGGANATGAGGGTTCGCGGACAGCCCGGGCATATAGGGATGATATGAGGTGTCCGGTTTGGTCACTTTTTTCCTTCTCTCTCTTGTTCGGTCATTGACCGGACTCGTCCGCAGGCGTATGAAGAGTCGTTTGAGGCGTCCGGTTGTAGATGCTCTAATCATCCATATTTTTTTAACCGGGCATAACACTTTTCAGTACTTTGACATAACCGAAATACATCGGTTCATTTTTTTTAAATGAAGGCAAAAGATTTGCTTCATATATTAAATAATGAGAAGGAGTTTGTTACAACATACACCCATGGTACGGCATGACAATTATTCTCGCAAAACAAAGGACCCTAATTTCTTTGCCTCGGCTTTCATCGAGAGGTTTGCCTCGTCAACAATGATGTTGAGCAAAACTTGCGGAGCTGTGCTCACACCCTTGCGTTACGCTCATTTCAGATGACCTACGACACAAACATGGTAATCGAAGCCTTTGCCTTTCGGTCGGCCATGCCCACAAATACATTGGTTCATGAAGGAGATGGGAAAGGAAAGAACAAGTTCAAGCATCGTTGGGAAGCCGACTGCAGATACTCGACATACATATCATCCACATGAGACTACCTCTCTCAGCCGACTACATGAGACTTCTCAGCTGACTCACAAATACTCCTAGCTAAGATCCTATTTTTAGTCAGTCCTTCCGTGGCTCGTGACTTAACCCTTGGGTAAAAATATGCCGTGATGCCAAATTCAGCCACACATGATTAACCACAGCTTCACAACGTACCGATCGGTTCTCACAGGTACGTATCATGATAGCATCCCGCAGTAAAACCACACTTATTACACCAGCTCCGACACCGGCGCCGAGGTTGTTTTCTGTGTTTGTCGCAATTGTTCCGATACATGCTTCCACTGCAGATAGTTAATCAGGACGCCGTTGAAGACGGCGAAGCAGATCACTCCGCCAGAGACCATGCACAACACCACATCGGTAGACACGCCCAGTGCTCCACAGAACGGCCGGACGGCGAGGCCCGTCGCCGCCACAACCAGGCTGGCCAGCACGCCGGCGACCAAGCACTGCACCAATAATGACGGAGGAAATAAACAATTTGATAAGTACTACTAGTCGTACTAAAGCACTGCACCAATGACGCAATGAGCATGTGCGTGTATCAAGCGTGCGTATGCGTGCGTACTCGTTCACATCTGTCGAGCCGCCACGTGCGGTCGGAGTCGTCGTCGGGCTTGACCTCATCCGTCGAAGTGCCCCCGCCGTCGCTGATCGACATCATTGAGGAGGACGGCGGATCAGAGGTTATCTTCATGGTCGACGTCGATCGCCGGCGGCCGAGTCTGCTCTTGATCAAGTGCCCTAGCTTGGCCCGAGAGGTAGGTAGTCAGATCGATTTCTTTCGGTCTTAATACTGGAGGATGTTGGTGTTAAACACCGATGTGTTCCTGTGTTTGATCTTGTGGTTAGTTTGTTAGAGGTAGGGCGCGACCTTACGTAAATAAGGGGTTTTGTTTGGAGCGTTGGATATATGTATTGTAGAGAATCAGATCTTTTCTTTCGCTCGCAAGTTATATAATCTTATAACGGTTTAACAAACCCACTGTGTATTGTTATGATCTCGCTAGGGATTAGTCGATTGGATATAAAATTGGGTCAGTTGATTTTTCTCAACTGTCTGAAGTAAAGCAAACAGCCAGATGGCCTTCTTCCACCTCCCCTGTCATGTTCATCTTATTCCCCAAACTGTTCATTACCACCAGCCGAATAGTCTGCCACCACCGCCCACGACCGATGGCACACTCAATGCTAGTCTCGTCGCCCCGCCTACCCCTTACCGATGTGTTGGCAGCCTAGCACCACCCCCGACCATCCCTATAAACCGGCGATCATCAGAATTTTTTTCCTTGGCGAGCATGCACCCCCTCCCCCGGACCCCAATCATCAACATTTAAACTTGTCTCCGCCGGGTCACCACCAACGTCCCTAGGCCTCGCTACACTCGGCCCAGAACCGTTGTCGACGAAAATGGTGTTGCGCCTCATCGCCTTTGTCCTTCTTCCATGAATTCGATTGACCCATATTTCAAAAGCACGCAATTTACATTTAGCTTATTTAGTATTGTTATCACCCTATGAACATATATCATGTGGTCGCCTATGGGTGGTGATATGCTTCGTCCTTTATTTACTCATACGACAGAGCCCCACATTCTTCCAGTTAGGATCTCACAACTTCATCATTGTCATGTCAACGGTTTCCTTTGGTTCAACATTAAGGTCAAGCTTCCTCATGAGCTCTTCTCTCAAGCGGCCGCGAAGAGGAGGATAAAGAAGGCCAAAGGGGCGACTCGTCCTAGGCCGGCGTCTCGTGCTGCAACTCCGGCGGCCCCTACGGCCATTGCTCCGGCGCGGGCGGTGGCCGTAGCCGGCAAGAAGCATCGTGGCCGCCAAGTGCTCAATGAAATGCCTACAAGGTAAACGAGAACCTCACGTCTTTTTGGTATTCGATAGTGACTGTTGGTGTTCCTTAGTGATCATTCTTAGTGTTTGCTTTGTTTATTGTAGTGTGGAGATGAACACGGACGAATTCCTCGCCTCCTTGCAGTCCTTGGCCACCGTTGGACTTGATGAGCTCAACTATGACTCATTTTGGAATCATTCGACGGCCGCCCAAGAGATGGAGAAAGAGGTGACTGGGGAGGACCGAGGATGACGATTCCGAGGAGGAGGTGTCCGAGGAAGAGGAGGTTGTGGAGGTGACCGAAGCAAGCACGAAGGTGCCAAGGTGCCGCACCCAAGACTACAACCAAAAGGAGGATATTGCTCTTTGTGATGTTTGGTGCGTGATCTCCATGTATAAAACGATCGGAACGGATCAAACGAAAACCATGTTTTGGGAGAGAATTACCGACCACTACAACAACTCTGTCGACGTGCGATCAGGCCATACGCAAGGTTCTGCTGGGCATCGTTGGAGCACAATTCATGACCAATGCAACCGATGGTCCGGTTGCATCAACCAAGTGAATAATGCACCACCGAGCGGTGCAAGTGGCGGAATATGGCCCCTACATCCAAGAACTATTCAAGCATATGAACACCAAATTCGTCCATAAGCCTTTGATGTTGCATCATTGCTACAAAGAGCTATGCGGCAAGGAGGAGTGGATCCAAAAAATCACGGAGATCACTCCAAAGAGATCAAGGTTGAGCATATCCGTTGAGGAGGATGACGAGGTTGATGAAGATGCCAACAATAGACTGGAAGGAAACAAGGTTTCAAAAGAAAGAAAGAAGAGAAAGCATTGGTGGCACTTACAAAGATGAACTTGTTGCAATTATCGAGACCAAGAAGGTGTTGGCGGCCGAACGCAAAGAAGAGAAGATGGCGAGGTGGAATGAGCTCAATGTGTTGGAGGATGAGAAATGGAAGGCCAAGTTGGCAGCCGAAGAAAGAAAGTTGAAGGCCGATGAGCGTAGGCTGGCACTTGAGGAGGAGAGGATTTGTGATGCCAAGAAGGCCGAACAACGTGCTATCATGTTCATGAATCCAAACACAATGGATGAAACCACAAGAAAGTATTGGGAGCTCACCTGTGGAGAGATTTTGGAAGCCTCTCTTCGGAATGTTGGTGGTGGCCGAGGGGGTGGTGGCGGTGATGGTGGTGGCCGGGGTGATGGTGGTGGCCGAGAGGATGGCGGTGTTGATGGTCGCCGAAAGGATGGTTGAGTCGATTTCTTTGCCAACGATCTCGTTTGAGTGGTGGTGGCCGAAGGGTGGTGGTGCATGTCATTGGTTGGCTCGATCCACAATATATACATGCTATGTTTGTGGTGATTTTGAATCAAACATTGTGTTTGAAGTGATGTATTTTGGGTGAACTACACATGTTTTAATTTGAAAAACGCGATGATGAAACTTTATGTTATGACAGTTATGCTATACATGTTTTAATTTTAATGTTTTTAAGATNTATATTGTGTAGTGTTTGAAGTTGATGCTGCTAGAACAAAAAAAATCTGTAAAGTTTGGTTTTTTACTCCACTAACTATAGGGGATCGGTTAGGTAAGGCCACTGTTAGTGGAGTAAAAATGTACTCCACTAATTTTACGCGGCTGGATACTCCTCTAACTTTTAGGGGATAGGTTAGAGATGACCTTAGACTACTACCCGACTGGCTCTAGCCACTCAACTCCTTTGTGAATAAAAAGATTAAATGCAAATATACTAGATTCTACTCTTCAAATTAATTACATGAGGGGTAAGCAAAAGACCTTTTACGGTACATCAAATCATGCTGGGCCGTTTTTTTTTTTTTTTTGTTTTTTTTTGTTTTGTGAATGAACGGTCCAGATGGGGATATACTACACCAAAATTAGTAGTATATTAGGCATCACTGGTATTTTAGGCAATTCAATTCCTTAGATTGAATTTAAGTTTTTCTGATGGAATTTGTATGCATAAGTGTCCATCCGTAAGGGGATGTAATATCCTGGTTGATCACGATCTGGTCCCTCATGAAGCTCGTCCACTCCGTCCGACGAAGATGTCCGCCTCGGAGATGCTGGCCATGGTGAGCTCGTCCTGCGGTTATCCTTTCCCTGCTTACACGTCACATCATAGTTGGGAAGGGCATCCGATGTTAATGGCACCTGCGCAAGGGGTTACCTAAATTCCAAAACTACACAATCATCTGAACCACTCCTCGCGGACGTTCCATATTTGTATTCATAACTCCAATCGCTTACCCCTAGCTAAGTTATGAAAAAACCCTAGTTTCTTCGCTAGGGGAAAAACCCATCAGACCATGCCCGACACCCAATGCCGCCCTCACTACTAGGAAAAAGCCTAGCAGTAGCGCGGTTTTTAGGTGTATCAGTAGCGCGGGTAAGGCGCTACAGCTAACTTGTATCAGTAGCGCTGGCAGCTAAAGTTTAGCAGTAGCGCCTCTTAACCAGCGCTACTGCTAACCGAGTTATCAGTAGTAGCGCGCTTCTCTAACCCGCGCCGCTACTTTAAAAAACGCACACATATTTTCCTTTTTTATATTTATGTTGTATTTACAGACGGTTACACATATTAATATACAACATCAATAATTATTGTGCCAGCAACTACATTTAGATTAATGCGGATGAATGCAAGTGAACATGTTGAATTAGAAGAAAATATGATGTTGCCAATCGCAACATCATATTTT
>CBMN010048460.1:0-14175 GCA_000582825.1 Hordeum pubiflorum
ACTGGGCTTGGGACGCATACCGGTTCGACGCACTCATAGGTCATCGCCGCCATATTTCACTGATCCATCTTCAGAGTAGGTACTCACGCATCAACCTTGTCAGGCCTACTATCGACGCCCCCATGATCCCAGACAACGCCTTCTCTAGCCACGCATCCATCATCACACATTCGTCGTAGAGTCCCTGTCACGCCACGCTGGCAAGACTCCACGTCGTTGATGTGTCACATGGAATGCTGCTCCACCGCCGTCCAGTGGTCCCTTAAACCAATGCACACCTCCAAGAATGATGCCCGTAATGAGAGAATGACACAAGTGCGTCGCCGTCATCCGATCGACTAATTTCTAGTTTCCCCCGGAGTTAGCAGAAGGAGTTGGGAGCTTCAACTCGTTGATGCCTTCAAGAAGGAAACGACGCCGAGGGCGTCACAATCATCGGCTCCGGCTACCGGCCGGAGACTAGGTTTTCCCCCGGATCTGTCCCATGAGCATCCAACTGACAACATGTGCACCGTCTAGACCGCCTTCAAAGCCCCAGATCTGGCCACCCAGATCTGAAGACCATCCACAACTGCAGTGCCACCGTTGGAGCCCTGGTGGCACACCGGCCACTGCTTGTGTGCGCCACCACTGGAGCCTGGGAGGAGGGACGCCACCCCACCTCGCCAAACCGCGAGAGCCGTCGAGAGAAATCCCGTGCGATCATCATCGTCGCTAATCTGGAGGGAAAGTCACCATATCGCCGACGCACATCCGCCTTGGACAGGGACATCGCCACGTCATGCCGCCGCGAGAGTCCAGGGCTTCACCTGCCACAACCTTCCAGGGCGCTGCCCCGGGTCGCAACTGCCTTGAAGTCCTCCACACCGTGACCAATGCCGCGCCTAGGCCCGAGGAGATCGGACCGCGCCGCCCCATCGCACAAGAGGACGAAACTACCCTGCCTCTGCCACCACAGGTCGGTCTTCCCCCGTCCACGGCCTTGGGCAGCGGCGAGGGAAGGCAAGGCAGGAGGAGGCGACCAGGGGAGAAGATCGAAGCTCCGTCCCAGTCGCCTTGCGGGGGCGGCGTGGGAGGGTTAGGGTCGGGGAGGTCGGGAGCCTCTTGCGTGTATGGTGCCCTTAAAATGGGAGAGATTTTCACTTCTCGGCCTCCGCACCAACCGGGGATGCATACGGCCATTTTAGTATGGGTATCAAGATAAACATGGTCCTCGAAATTTCTAAATGAGTAACCAAATATTTCTTGATGAGTGGTTCCATCACATACCAAGTTTGATCTTCACTAAATGGGGAAAAATCCCTGTGCATCACCTGTCAATTCTAGAAATTGATCTCAGATCGTTAGGCTGCACAACCGTATGCCCAATCATCGAGCCAAGGCTTGCATTACCTAGTTCTATATCATCAGTTTTATACGCGCAAAATCTAATTGGTGGTGTGGTGCCAGAATGGCATGCAAGTGGTGATTCCACGCAATAATTGCACCTAATTTGTGTCGGTGGCCAATTGTATCTTGTGGATTCCCATCACAAAACGCTCTCTTCTTCACGTGTTCTACAGATATTCATTTAAGGAGTAAAGTTTCTAAAGAGTTTTCCTATGCCAACAACTGAGGTATCCTTCTCATTCATGTTTACAATGTTAAGCCATACTCTACCAAGGTACCGCCGGAGCACTGGCTAGCTGACTGCTACAATCATGCCACATTGCTCTAAAGAAAACAATCGTGCCACATTACATTGATCTCCCAGACAGCACCTCACCAGACATGCAAATCTGTAATGGAGCGATGACCACTAACCGCTGCCACTTCCATTTTACGTTTCGTTTTTATGTGTGACATGTCACCAACGCGCATCCTCACATATTGCACTGTGTATCTTGCCCTTACGCTAATGAACATTGTCTCCAGATTATTTAAGCAGTTATGACTCACGACTAAGCGCACCATGTTACCCAAAAAATTGTCTCTGCCATCCGCATGTGAAGGATGGGATCGCAAGATGCTAATAGTTCGGTTGCAGTAAATTAGAAGAACCTTGAAGAGACTAACTATAAATAAGCAAGTCCCCGATGGGATCTCATCAGGTCTTCTCTTTTATCGTGATTACAGCTTGACATGTCACATCCATGCATTGTATACTACACAGCGATGTCGGCCAGTCCAAATGGATGTGGATCCAATTAATGTGTTGATTCCATTTTGGTGTGAAGGATCAGATCGCTTCAACATGCTAACAGTTCATTTGCAGTAAATTAGAAGGACCTTGAAGAGACTAGTCATTAATTAGTAAGCGCTTTCTTTTTGAAAAGGAATAAGTAAGCCCTTGATGGTATCTCATAAGGTCTTCCCTTCTTTTATTTTGGTTCAAGCTCGACGTGACATGATGGTGATCATTACAGATGTCTATTGCATCCTTGTCCGGAGGTTATCTACACACACGCTTATGCATAAGTCAAATGCTGTTTCAAACAGGGCCAATGGTGTTGTTGCCGTGTTGCGGTCTTCACGGCCATGGCGATAATTTTCAAAGCAGTAGTTGCGTACAGATTTCCTAACCTAGTGATTAATCCGGAAATATTACATTCAAAAAAAAACTAAAAATACTATTGATCTCCAACTTGAAGGACCAACTAGCCTTAACTCTGTATCTGCATCTCTACCCGCTAGTTGTAATAGCTTAACCTTGGCTTGGATCTATAGATCAGATCACAATCAATAAAGTAAATTCAAGCCTCGATATTTTTAGTTAGCAAGTTGTGTAAACTAAGTGATGGATGTGGATTCCAATTAATGTGCTGATTCCAATTTGGTGTGAAGGATTGGATCGCATCAAGATGCTAAAAGTTCGTTTGCAGTAAATTAGAATGACCTAGAGAGACTAGTCATAAATAAGCAAGTCCTTGATGGGATCTCATAATGCCTTCCTTCGTTTATTATGAGTCAAACTTGACATGCCACATGCATATTTGTCAGAGACATGACGGTCATCCTTAGAGATGTTTAAACTTAATCTTGGTGATGATCATTAGAGATGTCTAAACTGAAGGCTATTACCGAATGACTTCGTCTGTTAGACTGGCGTCAAACAGAAAATAAAGCTTGCTTGTAACGACCTAGAGTCCTAGACTATGACAAGGAAGTAAAGTCGATTGCCTTTTTCAAGGGTAATAAAAATGATTGCTCGTGATTGGACGTGGAGTTTCTGCTCCTGAGCTCATTTGAGCTTGGTGAACAGTAAATTCAAAAAAAAATCAAAAACGTTTCAGAAAATCTTAATTTTTTGGGGGGCCAACATTGACAAAAGTTTTAAGTCTGTGCAAAAATTTAGCAAGAAATAACATTCCTATAAGGCGTAGCGAAAACAACAAAATCGATATTCTGAAAATGCGCATTTCAAGTATTAATTTTTTTTTCTACGCCTCATAGGAATTTTATTTCTTGCTAAAACTTCGCACACACTTAAAACTTTTGTCAATGTTGGTTTCAAAAAAAGTCAGATTTTTTTGAAACGAATTCATTCTTTTTTTTGAATTTACTGTTCACCAAGCTCAAATGAGCTCGGGAGCATAAAGGTACTTTGGTGATTGCTACCGCTCTTCTATGAAGAAGGTGACAAATTTTGAGTTTGCTAACCTACCTGGCTCATGAGCAAGCCCATGAGAAAAAGCCACAAGCCACAAACACGTGACAAGAACAGCTAACACCATAGCCGTCACCCCCTTTGTAAGAATACACCCTCCATCGCTGTCGGCGCCGGCAGTCCAGTCAAGTTCGTCGACGTTCCTCACTCTTCTCAAGCGAGTTCAGTCACTCTTTCTCTCTCTCTCAAAGCCCCATAGTATGATTCATAAGCTTAATTCCTCGGTAATTAGTATAACTAGTAGTCAACTCGTGCATTCGCACAGACTGTTATGTTGAGACTGTTAATTTCATGTGGTTTTTAACAAACATTATAATTAAGATTTTATTGGTTCACTATTGTTTTAACGTTACTTTATCCTTTTATTAAAGGGGAAAACATGATTTTTTACATGAAAGGCACGACATGGTTTTTCATGTACCCATCCTAAAAGAATTGTGTCCATTTTCGAATATTGGTTCCCTAAATTTTTCCAGAGTGGGACATATTGCATATGAAACCTACATCTAATGCATGTCTTGAAATATGGCTGAAATCTAGGTTATAAAAAATACTAACCTTATGCATTTTGAAAACAATATTATTTTTTATTGTGGGTAGATTACTCTTGATTATCTGTGGTTAAAATTAGCTTCATATATCCTTACTGATCTTTCTTTATATTTTGTTTTTGTATGCATATGTCTGTGTCTGCTATTCAGGTACACTTCTTGGTGTGCTGGATAATGGCTATTTCTAGAAAACCTTCGAAAGCTCTTGTGGAGGGTGGGGATGATGGTTCGTCATTAGCGTTGCCTGCACGGGCTAGTTAATTGGTTGAATTTTGTAATGTCTTGATTTTAAGTTTATGTTGTATTGTAAATCATAGTTATATTTCAGCTTAATTAATAAATATTGTATATATATGCAATAATTAGCTTTTGTTAGGATTAACATTTGGACTTTCTGTATGTACCTTAACTGGTTGTCCGAGTTAAAAATATTTACATATATTTTTAATATTTAAGACATAATTTAATTTGATAATAATTTATATCATTTTAATACAATGTCACAACTGAGATCTGCATATTTTAATTAGTAACAAATGCATATGCTTCATTGAGGAGAGTCAAGTTATGTTATTCTTAGTCTTATTGGAAAGTTACATTATTTTAGTTTCAAACTCATCATTCGAGATTGGCAAGATGTACACACCTTATACATCTATTAGAAAATGGAGCAGTATCTTATCCGTTTATTATCCATCACCTACCTTTGGATGTGGTTGATATGAACCGGCAAATGGTCTCCAAATCCCATACCCCTCTCTCCCTATGATTTTCTACGAATAGGCAAGGAACACCCTTTGCATTATAGGCCAGTATGTTTTCATTTTGAAGGTTTTTCCGCCAACTCAGACTTCATTTGCCCCTCTTATACTGTTGGGTTTGCATCCAGATCTCGTTGCAAGGGAATTGGTGGAAGATGTTGTGGAGAGAGAATGGTAGATGAGCCATCAAGGATATTCCCGGCAGAGGCAGCGGGCAAGGTGTGTGATATTCTACGGCATGCACGTAGCAAACAATTTTTTCTCTCCCTCACAAACGGTTTCGTTTGGTATGGGGATGTCTAATATGTTGTAGTGGCGGGTATTACCTTGCTATGTGTCATCGCGCCCTGAAATAATTATAATACAGTACGATTGCCTCAAAATTTTTTTTTTGAGAAACCAGCAGGAGCTCTACCTTTGCATTAAGAAAAAAAAGAATTGACCAATTTATAAGGAAAAGGACCGAAAACCGATACATTGAAACACACACCAGCCCCGGGGCTGCGTACCTAACGTGCCGACTTCCCTGTCGTCCAAACGACCAGAGGTGCCACCCCACCACACGACCCGGAGCCGCCACTCCGGCTTACAAAGCTGATGAACTCACACACGTCGGCCCCGAGGCCGCACTCCACACGAGCCGACGACTATGCCGCCCACGTGACCAGACCCGACACTCCACAACACAGAGGTGCTCTCCGGAGTCGCCGGCCCCGAGGCTGCGCTCCACCTGAGTCGACGACTCTGCCGCCCACGCAACCAGACCCGACACTCCACAGCATAAAGGTGCTCTCCGGAGCCGCCGCTCCGACTTCCCCGCCGGCCCCGAGGCCGCGCTCCACCTGAGTCGACGACTCTACCGCCCACGCAACCAGACCCTACACTCCACAGCATAGAGGTGCTCTCCGGAGCCGCCGCTCCGACTTCCCCATCGACCCCGAGGCCGCACACACTCCTGACCGATGATGAACTAGCAATGCTGCCCAAAACTGACGAAGGACCAGACCTCCAAGGCGTCGCCCCCAAGAGGGAAGCGACGAGAATGTCACCGACGCCCGCTCCGACCAGGGTCGAAACTTGGGTTTTCACTCGGAGAGCCAGAGCCCGAGACGACAATGGTGGTGAAGGGGCTCCACGACATCGCCTCCAAGAAGCAAACGATGTCTGAGGACGCCGTCGATGCCGGCACCGATCGAGGTCGGGCAAGGCTTTCGCTCGGCGCTCACCAAATCCATCGTTACATCAGCCTGCCCAACAAACCGTCTCCGGCAACTTGCTGACCGTCCTCGCCCAAGCAACATGACCAAACACGCACGCTTGTCGCCGCCAACTACCACCGGCTGCACCAACCAGAGCAGCGCACCTCGCTCGCCGAGGCAACGTGCGGCCGCCCAGCACGCAGGGCAGCACCATCGATGCCCTGTCCTCGCACACCTCCCCGCCGCCCCCGCGGACCAGAGCAAGAGCGCCTCTGCCGGACCGCCGCCACAGGCCGACACCCCACCTCACCACTAGATCCGGGGGCGAGGGCCCCCGATCCGCCACCTCGCAGGCAAACGCCGGCCCACCTCTGCAAGGAAGGTGCACGATGGCACCGCCGCATCCTGGGGCCGCCGCACCAGCGTTCCAACACCCGCGAGGAAGCCCAGCCGCCGCCGCGCCGGATCCAACCCGAGACCGACCAGATCCAGGACCATGCGCCAGCTACCACCGCGCCGACCGTCACCATCAGCCGCAGCGAGATCCCCCGCTCACGCACGACCCGGCCGCCCGTGGCCACCACCCCTCCGTCCACCTCACGGGCCACCGGAGCCGCGCCGGACCCCGCCGGAGCCGAGCCCGCGCGATGCGCCTGCCTGCTCCTGCTCGCCAGATCCGCCCGCGAGCCTCTAAGCCCCACCGCCACCTTCCCTAGAGCCGGCCCGGGCTTCGCCGGCGAGCTCCTCAGGCGACGGCGAGGTGAGGAGGAGGAGGAGGGGTGCGGCGGCGGCGGCGCGGGAGGGATCCCCCCATGTCGCCAGAGAGGAGGCGACGCGAGGGCGGGGGGTCGCCTCATAATATATTATGACTTACATAGCCTATTTACCTTGGAAAAAAAATACTTTAACAGATAAATTGACCTCTTCTTGTAAGTAGTTTCATGTCCAACAATTTTTGAGGTTAATGGAATACCATAGCCTAATTACTGTAAGCTTTACTTGGAATGAATACTTCTTATTGCTAATTGTAGTGAGCATATCACATGGCAATGTTTAGACTATAAACAAAGAAAATAGGACTTTATTGTTAAAGGCACACAAATCTATGTATGGCCTGTGAAGAAACAAAAAAATTCTATTACATTTCAAATCTCAAATTGAAATGAAAAGAGTGCTGAACTTTGATCAGTTCATGCCATGTAATAAGTTATTATAATGAACACTGCTTTCTAACAACGTGATTCGAAAAGTGGTATAGAATATCGCTATAAAAGAATTGGGTGAGAACACCGCTCGGTAACCTGCAAGGTGATTGCAATTTACCAGAGAGAGCCTTCGTACCCTGCAAAAGAACTTGACCAGCGACGATGATGAAAGCCAATGGAAAGCTCTTTGATGTTGACTACTATTCATTTTAGACAACAGGTTTAATCCATAAGCTCAAACCATAGGTATAGTGGTCCTCCGACCTGATCACCATGAGGTCCAAATATTGTACATGAGAAGATCCAGAATTGAATCACAGGAGAAGTAATAACACCTAATTTGCAACAAAGAAATAGCTAATTAGGATGGATTTGAGCACAACACGATCAACGGACATAAGGGTAAACCTGTAACAAAACTAATTCCTTACAAAAAAAGAGTGAGAACACAAATATTTCTGTGGCAATAAGCTCCTCGACCACACCTGATCCATGTGCCAACTTGTGTGCTTCAATTTGAGACAGAGATTCCATATCGCAAGATCACTTCAGGTTGATGATTGTTTTTTCTACGAACAGATTAATAGACATGGAACAGTTGTTATATTTCAGTGGGAGTCAGGATTGAAACTTCGTCGCAATAGTCATGCTTTTAGCCATGGTTCTTATAGACTTTTGGTAGTGTCTCGTCGGTGATCTCGTTTTTGACGATAAAGCGTCCCCCCCCACCCCCGGTTTTATATTACAAAGCAACCATCCGAGCATACAACAGGCCATACAACAAAAGAAAAAAAATAGCAAGAACGACAAAGATACAAGACACCAAAAGGGCCGCTAACGAGCTCCGGCAGCCACAAGCGTAAGCCAGAGCACCGAGGCCCTCGACGAACACAATCCTACACACGACACGACCAAGACAGGGTAGTGAGCTGCAGGTGGAGGGGGCCATGCTCCATCAACTTCGCCGAGGCCAACCATAGTCGAACAACCAGCCATCTCTACCTCCGAAGAAGGCCCCCTGCCCTCTCGCCCCGGATCGTAGGACGCCACGCCACCGGCAGGTAAAGCCGCTCACCCTGAGCGGAAGGCCGGAGTCCACTGGATGGCGGGGAGAAGACACAGGCATGGCCACCCTCTGCTTGCAATGCCACATCCCATACATCGGCACCACCGCAGCCGGATCATTGTCAACCGTAAGCAGCCGAGCAGGAGCATCATTGAAGAAGGAACCCACCTCCTACACCGAAGCCTCGACCACCCCTCCGCCGACCAAAGGTGGCGCCTTCAAGAAGGATAACGACATCGGAGCATCATCACCACCCAACCGGAGAGTTTGGGGTTTTCACCCAGGTCGCGGAGGTAGAGGGTGAGAGAAGGACCTCGATGTCGCCAGCAGGGAGAACGACGCAGCAGCGCCGCCGGCATCGTGGCCGCCGCAGCGGGCAAAGGGTTTCCCCCGGTCCAAACCCACCAAGCCCTCCATCCCCCACTGGTCGCCGGAGCCGGACACAGGGATGCCGGCAACGCAGACCGGCGAGGCGGGAAGAGGCACAAGGGAGGAGGCCGCCGCTCCAGATCTGCTCAAGGGGCCAACGGGAAGACCCCCGGATCCAGCTCCAAGCCCGTCGCCGGCCCGCCACCCACACGACCAGGCACGACGTCCTTCCGCATCAACACCGGCCACCCACCGCAGGGGAGCCAGTGTGCCTCCTGGCCACGGCCGCTGCCACAGATCTGGCGTAACCCGCGCAGGCACCACCGCACGCCCACAGACCACCATCACAGGCCCTTCTCACCGCCACCAGACGCCGATCCCGCCACCACCACCCGCTGCCACGCCGCCGCACGCACTGCTAGTGCCACGCCGCCACTCGAACTCGTCGGCCCGCGCCAGCTTTCGTCGGAGGTCAAAGGTGTTTCGTTCTTGGGCCTGCACCTGCGCGTCGTGGCTCCTGGGTCAGTTGCCTTGGCCCGTTTAAGTCACACATGGTGAAAGGCGGCCCAGCTGCAGGGGAGGAGATGAGGAAGAAAATGATGATGGTATAAGATTCAAACTCGCAACCTCCAGCCTTGTAACCAGAATTGCAAGCAACTCAGCTAGCTCAAGCTCTGTTAGGAAAGGTTAGATGCGCTTTTCAAATTCTTGACTAGAATTTTCTAATACAAGATTAACATTTTTAATACATGGTCAACATTTCTTATATGCAAATTTTATTATTTTTTCAACTATTTGACTAAATTTTAGTATATGGATTATTCGACCTTTTCTGAACACATTGTCAACATTTTTAAACACATTTAAATTTGTTTAATAGCAAGATTAACAATTTTCAAATAATTGTTCGATATTTTTTCAAATGTTGGTTCAATTTTGATCTATATTTTAAATACATGTTCAAGATTTTTCTATACACATTTAACATTTTCTAAATGCTTGATTAAAAAATTTCAAATACTTGTTCAACATTTTTGTCAAATGTTTGATTCATATGTTTATATACATGCTCAACTTTTTATTTCATTTTTAATAGATGGTCAACATTTCTCTATACACATTTAATATGTTCCAAATGCTTAATGAAAAAATTTCAAATGCTTGATTAACATTTTTATATACATGACAAAAAAAATTATTATTTTCTAATACATGGTAAAAGAAATTCTATACACATTTAAAATTTTCAAATGCTTGATTAAAAAATTTCAAGTATTTTTTCAACCTTTTCATAATACATGTCAACATTTTTTTCACTTAAATCTAAATGTTAGTCAAGAATTAATTTTTTGACAACAAATGATGCTTCAGCGCTGGCGCTCACGTGCAACTCTCTGCGGGCCACGGCGGTGGGAGCTCGCCTCAAGCGCCCACGCAGCCGCGACTTGGGCAGGCCCAGCAAGTTGCAGAAAAAGCAAACTGCAGAGGATAACGTTCAAGTTTATAATCGGGAGAAGCGGGATTCGAACTCCTTTTGTTGATCACTAGGACACACCCCTTAATCACTAGGACACACTCCTTTTGTTGATTACTTGTGGAAACAGTGCATTGACCGTTCATTCACTACAAACATTAAACTTATACTAGTATTATATACCAACTATAATTATTTAAAAAAAGAGAAATTTGAAAAATCATTCACAATATATACAAATTGAAAGTAATCAAATATTTCCAAAAAGGTTTGTACCAATTAAAAAATATTCTTAAAAATTGAAAAAATCCTTGAATTTGAAAAAGGTTCATCTAATTTGAAAAATTCATCGAATTTGAAACAAAAGCTGATTGAAATAAAGTTCATCGATTTTGAAAAAATGTTCATTGGTTTCTTAAAAATACATGAATTTGAAAAAAAAATCACTCATTTAGAGAAATAAAAATAAAAAACTGAACGAAACCATTCCAAGAAGAAAGCAAAAACCAAAAGAAACCGTTCAAAAAATAGAAAAAGAAAGAAGAACTGAACAAAAACGTTCCAAGAAAAAAGAAAAAAATTGAACGAAACCTTTCCAAGAAAAATAAAAAAGAAAAATAAAGCAGAAAAATAATAAATAAACTAGGAGGTCGTGGTTCGAAGGGCATCCCAATGTCTTGCAGGGAGTAGCCGGGGAGCAACTAGTTGGGAGCACTCCTTCGGGAGCGTCCCAAGGATCACTCTCACGTGTCGTCACTTGACGCGTTCTCAACCACCACCACATGTTTCCCTCTGAGCGTTCTCTCCAGTATTTTTTTTATTTTTCCGCACGCATTTTCAGCTTTTTAGAATGTTTTTTTGGGTTTTTTTTGTTGTTCGGCTTTTTTATTGGTCTTTCCTAGCTTTTGGATGAAAAACAATTAAAAAAGAAATTTCTCGAAAAGACGTGTTCTCTGTATTTTTTCCCGCGAGAGGCATCACTGTGCCTCTCGGAAACGGGAAAAATGTGTTTTCTTTTTTTTTCACGGGAGGCGCGGGTTTTTCTTTCATGAGGCACGGTTTTGCTTCCGCGAGAGGCACGTTTTTGCTTTCGCGAGAGGACGGCCATGCCTCTCGGAAACGGGAAAAAACTTGTTTTATGTTCTTTTTTGCGAGAGACACGGTTTTGCTTCCACGAGAGGCACGGTTTTGTCTTCACGAGAGGCACGACCGTGCCTCTCGGAAACGTAAAACACGTTTTCTATTGTTTTTTCGCAAGAGGCACCGTTTTTTCCTCCGGTGTTTTTGACCCTTTTTTCGTGGAAATAAAGTTTATCAAACCTATCAACATGGGATCTAGTTTTAAAAGTCTAGACGCGAGGAAACCATGCGTGAAAATGGTTCGAGATTTAGACGCACGTTTTAAGAGATAAAACGTTTTGACAATACGGGTCTACAAAAAAAGGGAAAACTCACAGGTTATGACAAGTGGTACACATGCAATGCGCCACATGTCGCAACCTGGGAAGGTGAGAATGATCTTTGACAGGTGTACTCGTCCATTAGTGATTTCGGGACGAACCCATCGCTCAAGTGGGGACCTTTATGGGCTGGCCCACCAGCATCATTTCTCGTTTTTAATTTTGTTTGTTGTTTTGTCTTTTACTTTCTTTTTGTTTATACTTTAAAATATTCTGAATGTATATATTATATTGAAACATTTGAAAAATTTTGAACAAGTATTTGAAAACTGTTGAATAGGTATTCGAAAAATGTTGAAGAAGTATTTAAAAAAATGTTGATCATGTATATACAAATGTTAATCAAGAATTTCAAAAAATGGTGAACACGTATTTGAATTTTTTTTGAAAAATTTGAACAAGTATTTGAATAATGTTAAACAAGAACTTGAAAAAATGTTGATCATGTATATAAAAATGTTGAACAAGAAGTTGAAAAATGTTGAACCATAATTTGAATTTTTTTTAATAAGTATTTGAAAAAATGTTGATCATGTATATATAAAATGTTGAACAACTATTTAAAAATGTTGAAAAATTATTTAAAAAAATCATTTTCATGTATATATAATGTTGAAAAAGTATTTAAAAAATATTAAACAAGTATTTGAAAAATGTTGACGTGTTTGAATAAATGTTGATCATGTCTATAAGAATGTAGAATGAAAGAAACAAAGAAAAAAAAGAAAACCCTAAAACAAACAAAGTAAACAAAAGGAAAAGGGAAATGAATAAAACTGAAGAAACAAATGATAATACTCGGAGAGAAAAATTAAAACCGGAGAAGAAAGAAGAAACCAAAAGAATAAAGAAATAAAAAACGGCTATTGCCCTTCTAATATGCTGCGCCGTAGCTATCATACAAGAATGTGAACTCAGTGCAGTCGTTAGCATTGTCGCGGTGCAACCTGGAGATCACAGGATCGATCCCTCGTGCGCGCACAGGTTTTTAACAAGTTTTGTTTTTCGAAATATATGCACTAGTGGGCCGGCCCTATACTATAGCTCTCGACGCGATCAAACCTTCTCGCGTCCCTTAAGGCGAAAAATAGTTGCTGCGCGGTTCGAATAATGTCCACGGATTTAGGTTTCTTGTGCTTTAAAAGAAAATTGAAAAAAAAACCGCTGGGCCGACCCAGCTAACGTGGTTGTAGGCTTCAGTTTGCAGAAACAGGATTGCCCACTCGGGTCACTGAAAGTAATAAGTTTGTTTGTGTCATACGGACCGTAATATTTTTCTTGCTCGTTCGCTTCTTTTGATAGATTTCGTAAAAGTTAACGAATTCAAAAACTATTCTTGAATTTGAAAAGAGGTTCATATATTTTTTGAAATGATGATGTGTGAGAATATTTAAGAAGTTCACGAATTTGAAAATAAGTTCACTTATTTGAAAAAAATGTTCATGAATTTGAAAAAATTATGTATTTTTTAAAAAGATTAGGGATTTGAAAAAAAAAATTGAAGAAAAAATCAACGCATTTAATTTGTGTTCTTAATTTTATTTTATTTAATGAAAAGGAAAAATCGAAAACAAACATGTAAAACACAAATACAAAACACATAAAATGAAAAAAAGAAAAACCCTAGTCTTAAGCTTCTAGAAGATTCACAAAACAGGTTGGGAGGCTTTCGCAAACGACAAACACGAAACCCCTAGGTGGTCCGACCCATTAGAAATGAGGGGGATCGAGGGGTGGGTGGGTGTCTGCTACCGTTAAGCCTATATTAAGCACCAATTCCTTTCTTCATGTGGTCGCATGATGCAACGATTTCATTGGTGGTTTCTGCAAGTGGCGTATGCCGAGGTTTTCCGTGTAGAGTGAATGTTCATTAATTGTAGTTTCTATTTTTTAAAGGTGGTGTCATGTACACATTTATATTACGATGTATATGGACCATATAGTGGTGATTACTATACTCATGTTTGCACAGAGGATACAACTACCTCTCTCGACTCATATTATACATAAATAAAAATAATTATGAAAATAATCATCCATAGTGACCTTTATATTGGCCGGTCCCGTTGTCATGCTCCGTCATCGTTGAAGTAACCGCTCGAGGCGAATGACACATGCAACAATCATTTTAGGATAAAGAGCATGGGCAGGTGCACGTCCTTGGTTCTCGATGCTAGATCTAGGCCAATGTGGGCGTCACTTAAGAAGACACCCAAATCTACTCACTCCACCTCAATAGACACCATAGTTGCCCTTCCCGGGCTTATTTGAAGGACCGCTGACATCTCGTTGGGACGAGGATGATCAGTGAGGCATGATGGGGCATGATAGGTAGTGACCCTGTCAGGAATTGTGAAGATTTTTTTTATTGTGCTAACCATACAGGAAATAAACCTCCTGAGTCGTTCATAGATCAAGTCTTGTTCCAGTAACCCCCATACTTG
>CBMN010048597.1:0-12762 GCA_000582825.1 Hordeum pubiflorum
CATATAATGTCTGGATTTACACGCGAGATTTTTTCTCAATTTTTTTTAACATTTTGAAATGTGTATTTAGACAATGGGTGCATATAAACCTATGAGCCAAAGTGAATTTCCGGTGGTAATATGCGCAAAACAGAGCTTACTTAGCCCACGACCTGGATTTTGAAGGTATCATTGAGATGATTTTTTATGTGAAAATGGATTTACAATTTTATTGATGGTTGGAGCTGCAAAACATGTTCAAGTTCTAAAATAGGAGAATTTATGATGACATTAGCTTTTTTATCCTCTAGTGTATGCATACATGTGTATGTGGGGAGAAGGTTGGAGTAATATTTTTATGCCCCGGTAATTTCTCTGTAAATGCGTGCTAACTTGTGCACCACAACCGTGATAACTTAAGTAGCATAGAAGTGGTAACCTTTTTACTTGAAAAAAAGGTCGTCGAAACATATCAACATGAGATCTAGTTTCGAAGGTATCGTCGAGATGAATTTTTTCTGTAAAGACGGTTTTTCAATCCGAACGACGGTTTGAGATACAAAATATTTTGAATTTTGAGTTTTAATGAAATCTTTTGTGACGTCATCAATTTTGTTCTTATGTGCATGTAGCACGAGGCAGAATTCATTTGGTAACAAAAACCATTTAAAGCATCTTGCATGCGATTGTTAGCGAGCTTGAGCTTGCATGCGCAGGGCGCTTGTGCGCTCGGCCTCGCTGGGTCGAATCGTTCGGATCTCTGACTTTAATCAACACGTTCAGAAGATATAAGAGCAACTCCAACCCCGCGACCCAAACGAACGTGGATTTTATCCGCCTTTTGTTCGTTTGGGTCGACCGAGCGGACGTTGGTGTCCGGTTTTGCAAATGTGTCGACTAGTCCACCCAACGCAGGTCTCGACCCAAATTCCAAATGTGGGCTCAAAAAATAGACTACCCAAACTTCGATAATTAAACATAATTATACATTAAAAAACCGGCCCAAGTCCACATAAACTTAATTAAATATAATTTTAAAAAAATCTCGGCTGCATGGCCTGCCCTAGGCATCGTATTCCTCATCGTCGACGGGGGCGGTGAGGTCGATGAGCTCCGGCGCCGGCCCAGCCCAGGGGAATGCCGCCGCCCAGGCCTGAGCAGCGTCCTGCGCCGGCAGCGCCGGTGACTGTGGTGCTGGCTGCCGGGCTCGCTCCTCCGCCTGCCGCTCTCGACGCTCCTCCTCCTTCTCCCACGCCCAGCGGCGCTCCAGCGTCATCTGCACCTCAGCCTGGACGCGCTCCTCCACCAGCGCGCGCGTCTTCCAGTGCAAGAGATACGACGTCGCCTGCTCCGGCGTGGCTTGAAGCCAGACGGGAGGCACAGACACCCACTCCCAGGGCTGGCCAGTCCACTTGTAGCGCTCCGGCTGGCGCTCCTCCGCCTCGAGCTTGGGCACGAGCAGTGCCGGAGGCGCTGACGGAGCTAGAGGAGGAGGCAGGACGCAGTCGCCCGCCGCGGACAGCACAAGGGCTTCCTCGAGGACCTCCCAGTGCGCGTCCTCGTCGCGCCTGCTCTCCTCGATGGCATAGGCCAATGCCTCCTAGAGGGCGGCCTGGTAGGCAGCCTCCTCCTCCTTCTCCTCTGGCTTCACCTCAGGGGGCGGCGGTGGGACGACCGAATTGAGGTGGACATCGTGGAGGCGCTCCTGCTCGTGCTCCATGGCGAACCAAACCTCCCAGTTTGGGGAGTCGGCCGCGTACGCTGGATCCCGCCGCTACTCGGGGGTAAGCAGCTCGTGCCGCCGGCGCACCTCCTCCGCGTGCGCGCGCAGACCGCAGTACTGCTGGCACGGGGATGCGGTGGGGGTCCAGATGCCAACCATGCGGGAAGTTGACATCTGGGTAGGGCAGAGCTTGCCTGTACTGCCAGTGCCACCGAGCTTGGTGGATTGGGATGTACAGGCGCTCGCGCTCCTAAGGTGGCGCCGGCGTCCGGGACGAGCTTGCGCCCAGGGTGAGCTTGCCCTTGCCCTTGCTGAAGAACCCCATTGCGAACGGTGGTGCTAGCTGGCTAGGGTTTAGGGTTTCTGGTCGCCGGCTGGGGAGCAAATGTGGCCAGATGGGGACGGGAAGGAGAAGGGATGAGGCTGGCCCCGCGGCACATTTGGATTAAAAAGGACGACGACCGGCAGTTTCTAGCCGCTGCGAGGTGGGCCCGAGGTTGGTGGTCGCGTTTAATACAACCGCGGGTGGTGGTTGTGCGGCCGATAGGTGGACCCGAGGTGGACGCGGAGCGCGTCCGGTTCGTGTCCGCGAGGACGCAAATCCGGCCCATATTTAGGCCTGAAATGGGTCGGCGCGGACATGAGACGGACACGATTTGGGTATACGTCGGCGCGTTGGGCCACTTGTTTTATCCTCGGCAACTCAAATGGACACGCGCAGACGAAATGGGTCGTGTGGTTGGAGTTGCTCTAATGTCCTTAATAATAACACCACCTTTCAATATAATTTCATATTCACAACGTGGGAGGAGGGAGTCAAACTCCCATCCTCATGGTACGTACAACAATACACTAGCCAACTCCCCAAGAGTTAGTTGTTGTCATTAGTGCCCAGGTTTTTGTATATTAGGCTCTTATCCAAGTTTTTTTTCTAAACGCAAAAGAGGAAATGAGACACTAACTAAACCAATGTCTTGATGGTTGAGACTAGAAAAAGAAATAGCTAAGCAAGGATACGATCTCAGATTCCCTGCACTAAAACAAGTCCCCAAACCACCTGAATTATCGTTGGTTACTATACTACATACAGAAATTAGATATGTATTATATAGGTATAGACCGGTAGGTTTCTATCTAATGTGCATGTGATTTTCACACATGGTAATATACACATCGCGGACGCGGTAACTTATGCACAAACTCCACATTAACATCCATCTGGAGAAAATATGGTTGTTGAAATTATACCACTGATAACTTATGTGGAAAAGGCAAGGTAACATACGCACCGTAGACCTGATAACTCATGTACAAACATCATGATAACTTTTTAATCCAAGAGATAAAGTTGTTGAAAACATGTGTCGGTAACTTCTGTGTAAACAATATGGTAATATACACACCGCCGAGCTGGTGAAATCTATACCAAGCACCGCAGTAACTTTGACCTGAAAATGATAGTTGTTCAAAACATACCTCTGATAACTTATATGAAAAATAGCACGATATTATACGCACCACAACTGATAACTCACATGGAAAATATCGCGGTAACCTTTTCATCTCAAAAAAGGTTGTTGTCTTGTTGAGAAACATACTCCCCGTATTTTCTGTGTCTAATATCATGGTATAATATACGCACGTAGTAGCTGATAACCATTTTTACTCCAAACATGGTAACTTTTTAACCTGGAAAAAAGTTTAAAACACTCTGGTAACTCATGGGTAAATAGCGCAGTAATATACACACATTAGAGCTGATAACTCACTTACAAACAACACGGTAATTTTTAACACCGTTAAAACTTGTTGAAAAATATACGCGGTAACGTCTATGCAAATAGCATGATAATATACGAGTGGAGCGTTTTGGAGGCCGAGCTGCCTGGAGGCCGCTATCCCGTGCCGACATTGTGGTTTGGGATCCGTGCCTTCTTTACTTTTCAATTATATACATATGCTAATACAGGGGTGTCATTCTCTCGTCTTCTGTATTTGTACGTCGGCCCTCGTTGTGGGCGACGATGCAAGAACATGACGTGCCTCGTTGGTTGAGTTTGAATTTTGGTGCTGCTAGCCCTCACCTGTAGTAGCTCACAGCACATGCACGGCTAGTTGTTATTCCATTTTTCTTCTTTTATTTTGTTTTTTTCTAGCCATGTATATTCTGTAAAAGTATGTTTGGGTTTTATATTTCATTCATTTATAGAAAAATAAAAGAGTGAAAAACATTTTGAAGGCATTGCTAAATTGTTCGACGCATATTACAAACATTATTGATCATGTATTTAAAAGAGTGCACCGTGTATTTAAAATAATCACACGTATTGAAAACAAGTCCACCACATATTCAGAAATAAAATGTGTGTCGCATATATGAAAATTGTCCATCGCGTATGTAGAAAATGTTCGTCGGGTATTTAAAAAGTATTCACCAATTTCGTAAATGAAAGTGTGTATTTAAAATATGTTCATCTCGTACTGGAAAAATATCCGTTACGTATGCAAAAAGTTCATCACTATTTGAAAATATGTTCATTGCGTATTTGGAAAATGTCCATGACATGTATCAAAATTGTTCATCATGTATTTAAAATATGTTCATCGCATAATTTTAAAAAATCACCCCATATTCAAAAACAATTTAGAGAAAAATGATTATCGTTTTGTTAATGACACCACTGATATATCTACTCCCGAGGGGAAAGTATCCAGTGCACCTATTCTCAATAAATCTCATTTTTGGGGTTGAATATTCTTGAAGTTTTGTGGAGATGGAAGTTTAAAGTTGCATTCCAAAATTATAAAGTTTATGTTGAAACAAAACAATACAAACACAAGCTGGTATGTTGGTGATGGCAGTCGGGCCATGGATTCAGATCATTTTGTTGGTCATGTAAATGTTTCTTATTATTATCTCTGTAACTATGTTTCAAATTTGGATATAAGAATTAGAAGTGTCATTGTTTGTTCTTAATAAAGATACTCAAAGGACGTATAAGTTCCGATTAATATTGAAGAAAACAAAGATCAGTACAATGGATAGACAACTGGATGTAGAACGACCACAAAAATAAATTACATTAAAAACATACTAGTATCCTTCCTCTGAATGTACGCTGCCCACCGGAATTTAAAAAATTGCACTCAACCAACAACAAAGAAAATGGAAACGCCCTCGGCATACCGGGCTTTGAAGACGGCAATAGCCACTCGCCCTGGAGCATCACCCCGGGCAGAACAACCTTGCAATCCATCACCGCCAAGTTAGAGGGTTGGAGAAACCGTGCCAAACCACATAACAACACAAAAGAAGATGCCGGGGTGGCCACACAAATATCCAGCCAAAAGCTCTCCTTAAAATATACACAAATTATCATGATCTGACAGGAATTACCAAAAGATTTGTGGACAAATACTCTCACATGCCCTTCGTCGTCGCCGGAACGGGCATCATCGAGGTAGGTACAGACCAGAGTGACCTTATTCCAACACGCCATCGTCGCCACCACCTCATCGATGATGCCGGAGAAGCAAAAACCTAAGAAAAATAAAACGAGACGGAGGGCCCCCCACTCCTCTTGCCGCCAATGAGGCCACCGGACGGGGAAGATGAGGCGCACCGGGCGGCGGTTTGGGTTGGGAGGTGGCGGTGACATTATTCGTCCGATAGGAACTTTGGTACTAACTTAGAGTACTTACAGTTAGAAGTTTTATTGTTGTTACTACAAAATTGTTTGCATAGTCTATTGTAAAATTGCCATTTGTTTACTGAGGTGATCGCGTGGTAAAAAATAACAAGGTCCAACATATATTCGTTCAATCTGGTTGATTAAGGACTTATCCAATAACCCATCCAAAAAAAAGGACTTAAGCCATTGGAACATGTACTGCATGTGAGTACCTGACTAAATATGTGTGCACTAAATACAGACACTTGACATTTTCTGTTGAATCCATGGGTAATTTATTCAAAGATTTTTTATGACTGTAATTGAATGATTCTTTGGGGCAGTCTAATGATTTTTTATCAATCAAGAAAAAGATTTATTTTGTACATTTGTTGCTGTTTTTAGTATGTTTTTGAACGATTTTGTACTAGTTGGGCCAAATCTACTATGGTTAGTGGCTTAATTATGAAAATCGATTGATCATCATAAGAAATTACAATTAGTTTATATTATTCTCAATCATGGGTAAATCTGAGGTGCCTGCAGCGAAAACTTTCCATTAAGAACTAGTATTGCTAATTCCAAAACCAAGATAATTAGTGTATCTTGGAGGATGACCAAGTTCTCAGAACTTGCATATTCTTGTGGCACAGAAGTGTACATGACGCACTGCCTGTGCATGATGGGTGAGAGTGGAACCTGTGAATAGCCTGGTCGGGCAGTGTCATTAATTTGGGATGACACTGTGCGTATAATGGAGAATACAGTGTGGTATAAAAAAGGCGTCAGGTGATAATTGAAATATGTCCGAGTCACAAGGGACTGCGGCCGATCCCTACGAACATTGACGAGCCAGATTACGGCCTGCATGGTGCTCGGCCACCAAACGGCATTTTCGGATAATATACCCACAACAACAACAGTGATGATAACTAACGTCTCAAAACCACGGTAACTTTGACCCCGAGATAAAAGTTCTTCAAAAATATATTCTTGGTAACTTATGCGAAATAACATGGTTATATATGCACAACAAAGCTGATAGCTTACGCACAAACACCGTGATAACTTTTGTCTCAATGATAAAATTAGTTAATTGAAAAACAAGCCACTCGTAACTTATGTATAAATACTACGGTAATATGCACACAACAGAGCTGATAACTTACTTAGCCCACGACCTGGGATCTAGTTTCGAAGGTCTCGTTACGACGAATTTTTATGTGGAAATGGATTTACAATTTTACCGATGGTTGGTGCTGTAAAACATGTTCAAGTTCTAAAATAGGAGAATTTATGATGACATTACCTTTTTATCCTCTAGTGTATGCATGCATGTATATGTGGGGGAGAAGGTTGGAGTAACATTTTTATGCCCCGGTAATTGCTCTGTAAACACGTGATAACTTGTGCATCACATCCGTGATAACTTAAGTAGCATAGAAATGATAACTTTGTATTTGAAAAAAAGTCGTCGAAACATATCAACATGGGATCTAGTTTCGAAGGTATCATTGAGACGATTTTTTTCCCTGTAAAAACGGTTTTTTCAATCCGAGCAACGGTTTGGGCTACAAAATATTTTGAATTTTTAGTTTTATTAGAATCTTTTATGACGTCATCAGTTTTGTTCTTATGGTTAGTGGAGCACCAGGCAGAATTCATTTGGTAATAATAAAAAACCAATTTATAGCATCTTGCATGCAATTTGTTAGCGAGCTTGAGCTTGCATGCACAGCGCGGTTGTGCACTCGGCCTCGCTGGGTCGAATCGTTCGGATCTCTGCCTATAATCAACACGTTCAGAAGATATAAAAGCAACTCCAACAGCGCGACCCAAACGGATGCAGATTTTGTGCACTTTTTGTCCGTTTGGGTCGACCGTGTGGATGTTGGTGTCCGGTTTTGCAAATGTGTCGGCTAGTCCACCCAACGCACGCCTCGACCCAAATTCCAAAGTTGGACTAAAAAAAGACTACCCAAACTTCGATAATTAAACATAATTATACATTAAAACACCGGCCAAAAGTCGGCCCAAGTCCACGTAAACTTAATTAAACATAATTTAAAAAAAAAAATCTCGGCCGCATGGCCTGCCCTAGGCGTCCTCCTCCTCCTCATCGTCGGGGGTGATGAGGTCGATGAGCTCCGGTGCCGGCCCAGCCCAGGGGAATGCCGCCTCCCAGACCCGAGCAGCGTCCTGCGCCGGTGGCTGGGGAGCAGGCTACCGGGCTCACTCCTTCGCCTCCCGCTCTCGACGCTCCTCCTCCTCCTCCTGCACCCAGCGACGCTCCAGCGTCATTTGCGCCTCGGCCTGGGCGCGCTCCTCCGCCAGCACGTGTGTCTTCCAGTGCAGGAGATACGCCGTCTCATGCTCTGGCGTGGCTTGAAGCCAGATGGGAGGCGCGGATACCCACTCCCGGGGCTGGCCAGTCCACTGGTAGCGCTCCGGCTGGCGCTCCTCCGCCTCAAGCTTGGGCACGATCAGCACCAGAGGCGCCGGCGGAGCTGGAGGAGGAGGCAGCACGCATTCACCCACCGCGGACAGCGTGAGGGCTTCCTCGAGGACATCCCAGTGCGCCTCCTAGTCGCGCCTGCTCTCCTCAATGGCGTAGGCCAGTGCCTCCTTGAGAGCGGCCTGGTAGGCAGCCTCCTCCTCCTTCTCCTCTGGCTTCACCTCATGGGGCGGTGGTGGGATGGCCGGATTGAGCTGGACGCCGTGGAGGCGCTCTTTCTTGTGCTCCATGGAGAACCAAACCTCCCAGTTTGGGGAGTCGGCCGCGTACGCTGGATCCCGCCGCTACTCGGGGGTGAGAAGCTCACGCCGCCGGTGCACCTCCCCCGCATGCGCAGATCGCAGCACTGCTGGCATGGGGATGCGGTGGGGGTTCAGATGCCAACCATGCGGGAGGTTGACATCTGGGTACGGCAGAGCTTGCCTGTACTACCAGTGCCACCGAGCTTGGTGGATTGAGATGTACAGGCGCTCGCGCTCCCGCGGTGGCGCTGTCGTCCGGGACGAGCTTGCGTCCGGGGTGAGCTTGCCCTTGCCCTTGCTGAAGAACCCCATGGCGGACGGTGGTGCTGGCTGGCTAGGGTTTAGGGTTTCTGGTCGCCGACGGAGGAGCAAATGTGTCCAGCTGGGGACGAGAAGGAGAAATGGATGAGGCTGGCCCTGCCGCACTTTTGGATTAAAAAGGACAACGATAGGCAGTTTCCATCCGCTGCCAAGTGGGCCCGAGGTTGGTGGTCGTGATTAATACGACCGCAGGTGGTGGTTGTGCGTCCGACAGGTGGACCAGAGGCGGACGCGGTGAGGGCGCGGGACGCGTACGGTTCGTGTCCGCGAGCACGCAAATCCGGCCAATATTTGGGCCTGAAATGGGTCGGCGCGGACATGATTTGGGTTTACGTCGGCGTGTTGGGCCACCTTTTTTATCCGTGACAACTCAAATGGACACGCGCGGACGAAATGGGTCTCGCGGTTGGAGTTGCTCTAACAGTCCTTCATAACACCACCACCTTCCAATATAATTTCATATTCACAACAAGTATATATTCAGAACAATATAACTTCTTATTTACTAACTAAATGTAATTTTAATAAAGGATACCTATAAACCTTGGAACTAGATGTTAATATAAGATCAACACGATATTTGATGGTCGGTGCTTAGAAGATATATATCCATTAGGAGAAATATATTATTTATTTCGATATCTCATTTGATTTAACTTTATCATACCATAGTTTGTGTGCCTGCAAGTGCATTTTTTTCTTTTCTGATTTGTTTATAATTTTGTGAGTTTTACCATTAATATATTGATATTTAACAAAGAGTTTTAACTACAGATTGTGGTTGTGGAATCAACTTTTTGTGTGTTGTTGGTCACTGCCAGCGAACGCGTCCGCTCGCGTCCACGGATGTTCGGGAGCCGGATTTTGAGTATTGCAGTTGTAGATGCTCTTACTGCTAACAAGCTCATGGCCGATGCATTAAGTATTAATTTATTGTTTATAATTGTAATTTATTCCAAAAAACCTAATCAATCTTTTAAAATAACTCTAGTGTAGCTCGTTAGTATAAAAGCTAGAAATATATAAATGCAAAGCCGTTTTAACATAGTCCACTTAGTACCTTTTTAACACTTAAATCTTAATCTTACTATGCAATATTTTCTAGCTAAAGCACGTAGAAGAAAACCATTAATATAAAATTAGAAAATTATAACAGTTACTCTGTTTTAACATAATCATGTAATAAATTATTACCCTCACAAACTTAATCTAAATTGCACTTTTTCTAGCTGACCTTTCAAATTCATTACATTTTTGCCAGGCCTGAAAATCAATCTGATCAACCTTGTTACCATATTTACATAGGTGGAGCGTGGACAATGAGGTGTAAAATACTCTCTGTTAGAGTTTAAGTTTGAGATTGATTAGCTAGTTTGTTTAAATTCCTGTCTATCTCTTCTTCTGTACCTGCGTGTACATCTCGTTCTCTTCCTCTCTCGTGTACTCAGATGAATCCTAGCGATCATCAAACAACTTGTAAGCCATGGCATGTTTTCATTATATAGAAACCACGTGGCCCGAGAGGGTTATACGCTTCCTGCAACTTTACATGGTCATCAGAGCCTCCTCCTCTCGCATCTAGCTTCACGAGAGAAACCAAAACCATCGTATTCAGAGAGAGTCATCGAGAGGACCTAGCCAGGAAAATCATGGCAGGATCCGCTGCTTCCACCAGCCTGTCCACCCTCGCCGGCACCATGGGTGCTCTAGCTACTATCCAATCCTCTTCCACCTTCGCGTCGTCTTCATCCACCACCAGCGGCATCTCCCTCTGACCTCCACCAACCGAAAAACTCACGAGGACTAATTTCCTCTTGTGGAAGGCAATCGTGCTTCCTCAGATTAAAGGAGCACAGATGGAGCACTTCCTTGACGCCGCAACCCCGGCGCCGCCTGCCACCCTCACCATCATCAAAGATGGGAAGGAAGAGCAGGTCATGAACTACGCCCGCGCGACCTGGTATGCCCAACAGCAACAGGTACAAGGATATCTGATGGTTTTGCTTTCCCGTGAAGTTCTTGCACATGTGGTGACTCTACAGACGCCGACCAAAGTATGGAGAGCAATTCATGCCACTTTTGCTGCACAAACCCAGGCGCAAGAGGTGAACAACATAATTGATCTCGCCAATCTTCAGAAGGGGAACTCCACCATGGCGGAGTATCTTGCGAAAATCAAGGCACTGGCGGATGAGATTGCCACCACCAGTGCTCCTCTGTCCTATCGGGAGGTGACCTCCTATGTTCTGAAGGGGCTGGATCTTGAGTACAACGCGGCGGTGTGAGTTCTCGCCACCCGTGTCGAGCCCATCACCACTCCGGAACCCTACAACTAAGTCCTCAGCTTCGAGGCATGAGTCAATCTACTGCAAGGTATGAATATGCACCAATCCTCTGTCAATACCGTCTCCCATGGGCGTGGCAACGGCGGCCGAGGTCGTGGTCACCAAGGACGTGGCCGCAGAAACGGCAACAGCGGACGCGGGCACTTCAACAACACTGGCTCGCGCTCTGGAAATAATGGGGGCTCCTACAACAACCGTGACTCTTCATCCAGCCGGCGACCTCGATGCCAACTTTGCAAAAATTCAGGCCATGAGGTGATGGATTGCTGGCATAGGTATGATGAGAATTATGTCCCAGACGAGCGTCATGTTGCTGCTGCCATGAGGGAACAAGGAGGAGAAGAAGGCGTCGTGTGGTACACCGATTCAGGTGCAACATATCATATCACAAGTGAGCTTGAGAAGCTAGCCACCCGGGAGAAGTACTATGGCAATGATCAAGTAAACACTGCTGCCCACGGATGAGGTATGGACATACATCACATTGGTTATGCTTTAATTAATTCTCCCACTTCTAAACATGATCTTCTACTTAAAGATGTCCTTCATGTCACACAAGCAAACGAAAATCTTGCCTCTATTTCGCGCTTGACTGTCGATAATGATGTATTCGTTGAAACTCACCCCAAACATTTTTTGATCAAGGATCGGGCAACGAGGGATCTCCTCTACCACAGTAGATGCATTGGAGGGCTTTATCCCTTTACATCCGAAGCATTTAATCGAAAGCATAATCATCAAGTTTACTCCACCGTCAAACCATCCTTGGCAAGATGGCATCAAAGATTAGGATATCCTTCATTAGTTATAGTTGAGCAAGTAGTGAATAAAGACAATCTCCCGCTGTCAAGTAGTCAAAACAATGATTCTCTGTGTGACGCTTGTCAATGTGCCAAGAGTCACCAACTTCCTTATCCTAGATCACATAGTGTGTCATATGCTCCTTTGGAACTTATTTTTAGTGATGTATGGGGTCATGCAAGAGATTACTTTGGAAGAAAGAAGTATTATGTTAGTTTTATTGATGACTACAGTAAATTCACTTGGATATACTTGCTCAAATACAAATCTGAAGTTTTTTCTATCTTCTAAGAATTTCAAAAACTTGTTGAACGTCGATTCAATAAGAAAATAATCGTAGTCCAAAGTGACTGGGTAGGGGAGTAAGAAAAATTAAACTCCTTTTTCCGTGACATTGGGATTGAACATCATGTCTCTTGTCCTCATGCACACCAACAAAACGGTGCGGCGAAACGTAAGAACCATCATATTGTTGAAGTAGGGTTATCTCTTCTTGATCATGTTTCTATGCCTCTCAAATATTGGGATGAAGCCATCATTGCTGCTACATATCTTATCAATCGCTTACCTGGTAAAGTGATTGGAAACATGACTCCTTTAGAAAAATTGTTTCATCAAAAACTAGATTACAATTCCCACTACTGCAGGAAGGTCCAAACACGACACATCAATCAGAGACCCTTCGCCGAAACTGTGTGTGACCGAGCCATCGCAAACGATATAGTTATAGCTCCGTCGCCAATAAATAAAACTGTGTGCAATGCCTAGTCCATAAGGCACGTTTGAGATTAGACTAGCGTGTGTGATGTAGGGCATACAGTTGGTGCTTATGAACTGTTTACAATTAGACAAGATAACACAAACGATTCTCAAAATACATATGTGTGCGAAGTTCGGCATACAGTTCATTCGGGTAAACTGTTTGCGTTGATCGAGCTAGAACACAAACGAGTTACCATAACTAGGTGTGTGTGTCATACCAGGCAAACAGTTCATTCATTAGAATTGTGTGGGAAGACCAATAATAACCCAAACGATTCATACTTACAAGCTGTGTGTGTTGTGGGCAGACAGTTGCCGCCCAACAATTGTCAGCGATGGATGAAATCATTACCGATGCTACGTTGGGAAGTGCCGTTTGCCTGTATTAATATCGCAGACATTT
>CBMN010048732.1:0-11621 GCA_000582825.1 Hordeum pubiflorum
TCCTGAGGCGTGCTGCTCAGGAGCCCCCTTTGACGCTCAAGCGGTCCCAAAGAAAATTTTGTTTTCTGCCCCGGGACAAAAAGGTACTTAAAACATAATGGTGCCATACAAGATCTTTTTTACGCCCCACCGGGCTACATCGATTGCACAGGGAAAAATGAAGAAAACTTCCTCCATCAGGAGTCCGCCCCAGGCGCCATCTGCGCCTAGTCGGAATTCTTGTCTTCGCTCTTGACGCTCCGAGGGCTCCCATCGCTTTCGCTCCCGTTGGACGAGTCGGAGCCACTTCCACTCTCGCTCTTCGCGCAACATCCCACGCGGCCACCGACGACCCCGAAGAACTTCACAAAGATGGTTGCGTTCCGTCATACCTGAACTGCAGGACCTGCCCATGCTTCAAGTCATGGGAGAAAGCGAGCGGCTTCCACACCTGGGCCAGGAACATGAACCCCGGGGGGGTGGACTTCACCGCGACCCAGGAGGGACCGTTGCAGCATTTGTCTGCCTACAGCCACAAGCCTAAGGGTCCACCATCCTCCATCATCCTTGCAAAGGAGTCCGAAAGCCGGAGCTAGCTACGGGGCTAGCGGTGCCACCCCACGATGAACTCATGCGCGGCCTCCGTTTTGTGGGCGTCCACCGCAAGGGCATCCACCAAGGGAGAGGGGGAGCATGCTCCGTTGCGCCCCCCCGCAGCCGCGAGCGCCACACCATCTGCGGCCTCGGGCCGTGGGCGTTCCACAGTTGCTGGGGCCGGCCTCCGCTAGGGTGGCCACAGAGCTCGGCCCCGGCCTCTGCTTCTCGCCGACGCTGGCTTCGGCGGCTCCAACTCCTTCGTTGCTCTCTTAAATTTCTCGGCTGCAGGGAGCTTCCTCTTCGGAGGCACTGCCATGACGATCGCTGGCGGAGATTGGGAGGTTGGAGAAGGGGGAGGTCGAGGAGTTGTCCATGAAAAAGGGGGCGGCAATGGAGTGCCTGTGCCCCGCGTGCATCGGCTTTATAGCATAGGTGGCAGTTATTGAGGCGTCATGGGATGTGGAGGCGTCGCGCCCGCACAAGCCGCCACGCGTCGCCTCTGGGCCTGGCAGTTCGATGGGCCCCGTGCCGTTTCATCACTAACAGGTGAAACATGCGCGCCGCGGGCCCGAGAGCTACTGTCGGCCTAGTGGGAACCAGGGTACCACGACCCGTCTGTCTCTGGCCCAGGAGGCAGCAGTTGGGCCGGCGCGCAGCCTCGGCCGCCCTGGAGGAAACTGCCTCGCGAGGCAGTTTGTCTCGCGAGGTCCCTTGCCGCTAGGATAGGCATAGCCTGGGCCACCAAGCGCCGAATCGCCTCGCGAGGCCTCTCCGCAAGGCTAGATGTGCGACGCTGGCCACAAGGCTTCACGCTGGTCACATGGGTGACGCACCCGCACAGAAGAGGACGACGGAGGCCGTGACAGCAGGCACGGACATGGAGGATTTCCTCTTCGGTGGTTAAACTGCAGCGCCCGCTGCCTCCCCCAAAGCAGGTTCACAAAGCTTGCCGTTTCGATGAATGGGGATTGGGACGGATCGGCGTGCCAGGATGGAGGTCATCGCCGAGCCCACAAGAACGTCACAAAGACTACTTTATCAGGCGAAGACCGGCTTTAGTCAGGATAAGCCTGGGCTCCTGGCCCATTCGAATTGCCGCCCTGTGGCTACCCTTTCCTGGTCATATTTTTGGGGAAGAGGACCGAGGCACTACAAGAGGGACAGGGCCGCTTCCATGTAAGGGGATCGGGTCATTCTCTCCCCCACACTTTGTACTCGAGCGCCAAGCTCTCTATTAGAGAGCAATCCAACACAGGCAGGAGTAAGGTTTTACACCGCATGGTGGCCCGAACCTGGGTAGCTCGCGTGTCCCCGTTGTTTCCGGTGAGGGAGTGAGGTCGTCGTCCATCTTGCTGGGTTTGCCATCGTGTTGCAGGTCGCCAAGTCAAGCCCCCCAGTGTTCGAACCTTAGTTCTTGGAGAAGTTCTTGGACGCAGATCCTAGACTCCGACACCACGGGAAACCATTAAGAAGAATAACATCAGCCCTACTATCAAAACTGTACTTCACTAACTCATGTGTTATTCCATCGGCAAACCGATTAATTTTTTGAAATTTTAAAATTCTGGAGAAGCCAATCCTCAATGCCTTCTTCTTCATTTCAACGAGAGGAGACTGTCATGGTTTTCATTTGTAAGAAAAGAAAGCACAAAAGTACAATCAGTCCCCATAATAATAGACTTGTGAAGAGTGATACCTATATAAAGCACAGCAAGAAAACCTAAAGCTTAGCTTCATTAAGACTTGTACACTGGTCCCCAGAAGATTTTCAAGCAACAACCCCCACACTGGCGGCGCTCATGTTCTCCACAAAAAGATCTTGATATAGTTAGCAGATAGAGGCTACCAAACCACATTATAATTAAGTGGAGCATGGACGGCCATTAACCCTCCCACCATTCCATTACCTTTGTTGTTTGAAACTAACTTAAAATTAGCCTGACACAATGAGAAGGTGGACCGGTAATTATCCAGATAAATAGCAGCGGCAATAGAGGATTCCTTTCCCTTCCAAAGATCACATCATTTCTGAAATGATAGGCTCTCCAAAAATGGAAGAAAATGTCCTCCCATTTTGCGGTGTCCCAGCTAAGGGGCTCTCACGATGTTGAATCCCGGACAAATGGGCCGGTTAAAGGATCTCTTCTCGTTTTCGACCTGGGCTACCCATGGCACGCACAAGGAAGATTCCAGAAAACTTGTTGTGCCAGACAAGAAGCTAGATTTTTGGAGGAATCTACCTCCTCGTACGTAGCCGACTAGGATACATGTACACTAGGATCCCAAGGTATCCTCTATAAATCAGGGGGCCAGGCTCAATAGATACATCAAAAAAATCGCTTGGTAATTTATTTGTACTCTATACATACTCGAACATAGTAAAACACAAGCCTGACTTAGGGTTTTATTTCTTGGGAGCCCTTGAACATTGGTAAATCATGTGTCCTTGTTACCATCATCCCAGGAAACAAAACTTAGGTCTGTCAGATTTAGCTCCGGCAGTGGTGGCGCATGCAGGTCGTTCTAGGTAATCGTCATGGTTCGATGGGTGTCAAAATCAACGCTTAGATCGACGTCAACTTGACTTTCGTGACGGGACAGGATGTTTGCCTTCGGCGGCGGCATCCTTCTCACCAACTCGATTGGCCTCCTTGACCAGGCTGGGTCCTCTGCTCCAGGACGGATCACCAGATTTAGCAACATAGAGTATACCGCGAAGAACAAATCTTCATAAGCTTGGTTTCTCCCCGACTCTAGGAGCAACATGTTTGGGACCCATGTCAGATCTGGCCCTCGAGGAGCGTGAGAAGCCTTCACGAGGGTTCATGTCAGATCGAGGGCTGAATCAGCTCTCCCAGGTTCCGATATCAGACATGATCATAGATGAGCATGGGAAACTCGTGTCGAGGCTAGTGTCAAATCAGGCCTCAAAGTTGCTTCCCCTAGGTTCGATATCGGATAAAGCTCGGGACATGTGTGATAAACCTGTTCCGGGAGCGATGAAAGATCAGGTCCCAAAGCCATAGCCCATTGTCCAAGTGTTAGAAATTTCTCCTAGATTTGACGTTAGACTAAATTCTAGAAATCAAAAAGTCCGATACCACAATGTGGACATTAGAAAGAACGCGGAAGTCCCCATGGGAGTCAATTTTTTGACCCACCCACCACCCATATCATCGCCAACGTCGAAGATCTCACTAACCTCCTGGAAGGCATGACCAGCAAGGTCGAAGATGAGGAAGAGGAGGCTGATGAATCAACTGAAAGCGAACCATCAACCACAGGAAATTGGCAAGCCACCTCTACTCTCTCTCCACCAACCAGCCTGGACTGATCCACGACTGTGTTGTCGATGTCGACAAGCCTACACCGAGTGATGCACAAGGGTCGCTGCCGCTGCTAACGAGCCACGGTCATTGTGCCGACGAGCCATAGCCATGGTTGTCGCTACTGACAGGAGAAAGGCCATGGCCTACCACCACCACAACCTGCATAAAGGAACCCGGAAGTTTTTTAAAAAACAACACAGGGACTCGATTGCTTTTAAGAAAACATGCACTCAATTCTATTTTTAACTTACACGTACCCGATTCCATTTTTTTCAAAACATGCAAGGACCTAGTTGCTTTTTAAAAACTTACAGGGACCCAATCGCTTTCTTTTGATGGGACCCACTTGCATTTTATGGATATCGACATGTGGGATCCACCTATCATAATGGCTAACGTAATGGTACAATATAATGATGTTAACTTTTATGCCTCATTACACTTGACGAGTGGACCCAGTCTGTCATAACCTAACTCTCTCCCCCTAAGTGATAGGTTTTCGAACATAAACCACGCCTTACACACACGACTATATTTTCCAAATCTTTGGACTTCCAATGTTTTCATGTTTATTACACACCATCCAAAACTACATGCTTAAATTTGGACTTTTTGAGTTGTTTTGCTTCGAGGAATTATCTGATTTTTCGGCCACTAAAAAGAGCTTAATGCTCTTCGGTTGGAAGGCGGATGCAAACAAGGTGCGAAAAAGACGAAACTTGTCATGGTGTCTTCATCCGAACACTGTAGGATGTAGTAAATATTTGCAATAGTTATGGAAAAAGCTTGATGCACCTCGTGTGCAAACCGAACACTCTCCCCCATGTTTGAACGGAAAACCGTCGCGTGCCACACTCAAGTCAATTTTTTAAATCATATGTAGTTCAACCTTTTTACATGATTAATACACACCATAAAAAGCCCAATTCTCAAATTTGGTCACTTTTAGGTCTAGTAAATATGTTTTTCCAAGTATTTTTTGGACTTACGATATGTCCGGCGGACGGCTCTTATTGCCGCCATTGCAATCTTTTGGAATTTTTAATGTTTTTGGCATGTGTTGCCAAAATATATGTGTGGCTTGCGTATTCACCACCCACCACTTGTTACTGACAAAGCAGCGGCATGCGTTTTCGTACCGTGTGCAACTATTTTACCCTACGGGGAACTTCGAAAGAGTTTACTTGTGGCAGGTCCTAAATATTCCCCGCCACTTATGCATAAAAAAGTGGTGGGTACCGTTTCCTACCCACCAATGATGCTTTTCAAAACTAGAAGTGGCGGGTAATATATAGCACCCACCACTTATTTGAGACTATCTATAAGCCTTTTCCTAGTAGTGAGATTACAGAAAATGAGGGGCCAACCAAGTCTATGCAACCCTATGCTAATTCAAAGCAACTAATGCATGCACATAATATAACATCCCAGATTAGAGCATGATGGATCCATTGATGGACACTCATCCAGTGCTCTTATAAAGTGTATACCACTCAATGACTGTACCAAGATGTAACTACCATCACTACACATCCATGTTAGAACAAATTAAGAAGTATCATATCATATCCATAAGGGCATCTCCAATGCCGACCCACAAACTGCCCGCATACTTTCGGACCTCCAAAGCTATCCAACGCGGGCATGTATCGGTCCACTGAGTGGTACGGACGTGTTGTTTCCCGCAAACAAGAGACAAACATGAGGCGGTGTTGTGGGCGTCCGGGCAACCACCCCGCCTTTGATAGCCCTGGCCCACCCAAAACCCTCCTCCCATGCCCGCGCGCGTTCTTGCAAAGCACCAGCTACCCGCATTCATGTCATTGTAGAGCAGCCACACCATAATGAAGCCGGCCCAGAGCGGACACGACCTCTCACTAGCTCCTCCACTGAAGCTCCATGCCAGCGTCGAGTTCATCCACTCGCCGCTCGAAGCCAGCTCACGAAGGAGTGGCGAATTGCTCCATGCAGGCACGCAGGACGGCACGGCGGAGCGGCCATCGTAGCTCCCATGGATGAGGACATCCGATATGGCATCCATTGTCAATGTTTGCGGAACCACGTCCAGTCGATGGAGAAATAAGTTGGCTACACTGAGCTCGACGAGCCGGTGGCCAGTGCGTCTGTGTCACTATGAAACTGAGGATAAGTAGAAAATCGAAGGTCACCGCGCCTTTTTGGTCCCAGGAAGGCCACCACAGGAAAGTCACCAGCATCCACAACCGTTGTCTCGTCCTCTCTTGCGGGCCACCGTGTTCCCCTCGCCCCCAAAACAAGCATGAATCCAGGCTTCAGAAAAGCGAATGCAACCCTTCAGCTCCTGCTGAAGCACCCTCTTTCGCACTCCGATGAGCGGCGCGGCCAGGGATAGGGAAAGGGGGAGGAATATACCTCCGACGCTCCCGGCAGTCTGATGAGCGAGCTGCCGGACATGGGAAGACAAAAGGATCCATCACGGCCGGCCGTAGACTAGTGTAGTGTATCTGTGTGGTGGGAATGGAGCTCTGCACGGCCTGACGTGCCATAGTTTTGCCTATTTTAGTTAAAATATGCACAACATATAATGAATTTCATCCGGTTTATGAAATCCAGTGAGTTTCCATGAAATTCACCCGGTTTGTTGAAAAAGTGTTTAAAATATATGCGTACAACGCTGGATGGCCAGCGCCCACGTCAGTGTCCGCGGACTGGTCCCACAGTCCAAGATCGGATGCCAGAGGGAATTTGCGGGTCGCCGTTGGAGATGCCCTAATGGTAATACTTTAGTGAAATCATAAAATTATCCTACGTCCAAGCAAATGAGGGACAAATTAACGTATCTACTACTAAAAAACCTCCATGGGTACAAATCAATCCTTGGCAATATATCATGGATTTCGGTGGAGAAGAGAGTTGGGCAGAATTTTGGTCTCCAATAATGTTCTTTCGTCGGTGGCTCGTCCTCCTCCGTTCCTCCATAAATACACCCATAAATGAAGTCTTCTATCCCCCCTCTCTCTCCCCAAACATGTGGGTATGTACTACTAGTGATAAGCGCAAAAGAAAAGATCGCATACCTTCTGTCACACAACTGTGTGCATCTTTGGGCATTCACATATTGCAAAAAATGACGGTCCAACCAAGTCCATGCAACCCTATGCCAATTCAAATACATTAATACATGAAAATAATTTACATCCCATATTAGAGCACGACAGAGCCTTGATGGATAAGCATTCATGCTAAATTCTTAACTGGACATAAAATTAGAATTACCAAAATATAACGGATAAGCATTCATGCTAAATTCTTAACTGCATTGAGGAGAAAATAAAATAAGAGTTGCTTTTGCAAATTCATTAATCTTTTGAGGACCACAATCTTCTATCAATTATTAACTTTTTCCATGGCACTTTTTCTTACCATGTATGTTACATCATTTTAGATACATGTTATACCCATCTAACATCAAACTGATTTTTTTGTATTCCTATAGCTACACCTAAGATTCATCTACTCTCTCTCCTTAAAAATATGTAACACCCTTCAAATTTTGAGTCAAATTTTTCCTTGCATCTGAGTAACTAAATGTGAGGTATATGCCATGAAAATCATACCATCTGAAACTTCATGCTGTATGAATCCAATGTTATAGTTTTTATCATATAAATCATATTTTATTGTGAAATTTAGGTTCACAATATGACGAGGTATTACATATTTGGAAAGAAGTGATATATCAAATTTAGCATTATAGAGCCTCACATGATTTTTATCATAAGTACGTCATTGAGTTGTACCCTTCTATGATGTGGCGGTATATTCTCGCTCTTTTTTATTCTACCAGTCTTTTCCAACAAATAAGACCTACATGATATAAGTGACCACACCATTTTAACAATTAAGAAATAAAATCAAATTAAATATGTAGCGTTTTAACCATTCTCCATCAACACAACTCCTTAAATAGTTATGGAATAAGCCATTATTTATGGTCATTTGTATTATCGGAGCTTGGATCATTTTGAAGGAAACAAAGAACATGTTTTTCAAGGAGATCCCTTCAACTCATCATGCATGACGCGGAAGATTAAAGAAAGGTTTTATCCTTCTGGCCCAAAGGATCAAGCCTAGCCTAGTGTAGTTCATTGTCTCATGTATTAGTTCCATCTCATAGAATTATATCACTTTACAATTTTTTTTCCTGTGCACGTGGTCCTTGCAACTACTCCCTGCCTGATGGGTGGGGGAGGTAGGGGGTTGTAGAGATTTCGTTTTCATATAAGAACAAATAAGTCATAACTCTTAGCTGTCTGAGGTGAGTTCTAAAATTTCCACACACAAGAAATAAGTCGTAATGTGAGTTATTTGGCCCAATGTTGCAAGAACACAATGTCTGACTTGCAGCCGAGCTCATTTCGATAAAGTGAATGTAATCTAATATTTATTTTCTTATGACACAATAGAATGTCGATATGTTCATTTGTATATTTGTTGTGTTTGCAAGTGTACATTCATTATGTCAAGATGATAGCAAGTGTGTTTAGCGCAATACAAATAAAATCATCAAATCGTAGTTGTGTAACTTGATATTATCTATCTAGTCCATGGTCCCATTTTTGAAACTTTTTCCACCAAGAATTGATATCTTTCGACATCCATCCTATCATTGATTGTAATTGCTTTTTGTTCCCCAATTTTTGAAATGGAATATCTCCCTATGATTCAATGCATGATCGCCTTACTCTAATTGTCTATATTACATTAATGATTTTAATAAATACATCAACATCGTCCTTGATACTAAAGGTCACGAGATCCATCTACACAAATATTGTGGCTATAATAGAGCATACACTATTACTACTTCTACTTTATGCATCAGGTGTTTCTTGTGGTGTCCTTGCCGATTCGGGTTGCTAGTTCTTCTCCTGTTAATGTATGGTTGAGGTTCCAGATCTTGCCGACTATGTATAAGGACACGTCGCTTGGAACTTAACCAGATAGTGCTAGCTCTTGCTGCCTTCAATGCCAATGCTTTGCTAAACTCAAGAAACTACACTTACATATGCCTTCTCATTTATGTTATATATGCAAAGTGTGGCTTCAATTGATTCAAATATGCCTCAAACCTTTTACATTTGATGCTCGCTCGGTTTATGTTGGGGCGGCATCTCCAAAATAATACTCAGATGTCTGGTTGAGTGGTCCAATATGGACTATCATAGATTGTTTTAGGCATCAAGCTATTATGGCTGCATGTAAAGAAGAAAGAAGGAAGAATATATGTCATCTCCTTTTGTGACTTACAAAGGTTAGTAGACAAAAAATTACCAGACTAAATCATGTACTGAACTTATGTGTGTTACTATAATAGATATATTTTGAAATTAGAATCCAACACCCCTCAACTACGTTTGCAAAGTACAACAATGTATTATGAAGAAGAAACAAACACGGGGATAGAAATATATTCAAAAATAATTCGTGAATCATGATCTACGCTTCTCTTCATCGGCGGCAGTTGTTGCGCTAGTGCCTTGGTCATGTGGGACCTTAGCACAACGACTTATGATATAAGGCCAAGCCCTATTGTGCCCGATCATAATGAATTGGATGTGGATTTTGGCAAAGACATGAAATACGCAAGGGGGAAATCACACAAAAGGAACACTCTATTGGACAATACCCACACACAAGATACTTTGATTAAAAGGGCAAAGGGATGGATCTCAAGCGTTCAACCACAACAAGGGAAAAAGATACAAAGGTGGTTCATCCAAATATCTAGGCGAGATGGGTCTTGATGATTCACTTGGGGAATCCTTCTCCTTTAGGAGGTCTTGGCTAGTATGGATGGTTCTTCTCACATAAGAAGTCTTGTCATCCATGAATAGTTCTTCTCCCAAAACGAGGGGATACCACTAGGGGTCGTAGTTCATTTGAGCTCTATCTTCTCTCCTTTCTTATCTAAACCTAATGAGGAGGTCGGGTGGACATATATATAGTCCTAACCATGAAAAGGTAAGTGGGAGAGATATATAGTCCTAGACATGGAGTGGTAAGTGAGAGAGGGATACATGGAACTTGGCCCAAAACTTATGTTGGTAGGGGCAGACATTTGATATGATGTTGAATTTCTGGGAAGGTGTTTGGATGTCCGGGCAGGGTGCATGCTCCAGACGCCGGATGTATGATTAGCTAGTCGTATGTCTAGCTTCGTGGGACAGTTCTCCTGATGTGTGCCCGGACGTCTGCTTGGCACCCGGATGTCCAACCGGAGCCTGGATGTCCGACTTAGTGCTCGGATGTCCGGCTGTGCACTTCATGTGGCAGCTCGGGCTTTGTCTTGCTCTTTCACCTTCATTTCCCTCATAGATGGTGTAGACGTACTCTTGTGCTTGCACTCCCCCTTGACTCGTGTAATGCTTGGCTCAAACGTACACATGCACCAGGAGGGGTCAAGTAATATACCATTCTCGTAGGGAACTAATAGTCACACGAAAATGAGAAGATTCACCTTTGCATATGTGATGCCCATTTCCCTTGGCGATGGAGCTGTGTCCATGGTGATGACCCTAGGGTGCTTAGCATCAATTTCTCGATCTTCTACTACAACAAGGTTTCTTCGGTGTCCACGAGAGAGGGGCAATGATGGTGGTGCTCCTTCGGATTACTCCGGTGCTTGTTGTCGTAGCTAGGAAGTATATGGACTGGATGTAATTTATTTTACTCTAGTGTTATTTATTCTTCCTTGATAGTTGAGTAATAGATCGAAAGTTTTTCTCCAAAAAACATACTATCATGTAGTATTGGCTAAAGAACTCTTTAAGTATGTATATATCATTTTTATCTAGAACATATTATGGATCTCATCAGTTCTTTTCTATCGACAACCCAAACCACCCGTTTACTATTTCTTTAATGATATAATATATTTTTATAAATATGCCAACATTCACTCCACAAATAACTGAATGGATATTAGTTATGCCCTATATATATGCGCCATGTCACATCGGTCAAAATCCATGGCACGTGAGCCTTATATTTGGATACGAGTTATTGTTGGTGTTCTTTTGTATTGTTCCTTGACAGTTGAATACATTGAAAGTTTTTCTTGCCAAACAAACATACTTTGTATTTAGTATTGTCTGAAGAACTCTGTATGTCCATGCATATCATTTAGATCTACAACATATTATCGATCTCGGATGTTCTTTTTTATTGATAATTTGAACAAGCAATTTCCTATTGTTTTAATAATATAATATATTTTCATAAATATGCCAATATTCCCCCAAATATGCTTAAAGAGTATAAAATATGACCTATATATTGGTCATGCAAAAATCCATGATATATGAGGCTTATATTTGGATACCAGTTATTGCTTATATAAAATAATGGGTCGTGGCATAAATTTTGCATGCTGCTCACGACTTTAAATTCTAATGGTCATAGCTACTTTGCTGAATGAGTTTGATATGTCAGTAGGAACAAAACATATCTGTGTACTTTTTCGCTTGCTGAAGTTCTAAAGAAGAAGACTACCGAAGCCAACGGCGTTTCTTGAAACCATTCATCAAGTAATGTTTATATCCTTTTACCCAAGTTATCCTTGGATATATAGCTTCTAAAGTTGAGCATGGATTCTCAGTGAGATCTGTTATTCCATGTATGCGTGGGAAAAAGGTAGATCCACGATTGAGTAAGTGGCACTAGTAGAAAACAGAC